>MCJB01051071.1:12807-44298 GCA_002018475.1 Nicotiana obtusifolia
GAGCACATTACTTCATACACGTGTGCTATTAAAGGGAATGATTTGGAAGACGATGAGATCGAATCCGTGCTATTGAAAAAAATCGGAGAAACCCTATCGAAGGGAGCTATGGTATGGTATCATAATTTACCTGCTAATTCTGTTGATTCGTTTGCTATGCTTGCAGATTCTTTCGTGAAAGCACATGAAGGTGCCATTAAAGTCGAGACCAGAAAATCAGACATATTCAAAATTAAGCAAAGAGACAACGAGACGCTCAAAGAATTCGTATTCCGGTTCCAAATGGAACGAATGGATCTGCCGCCGATCACTGATGATTGGATTGCTCAGGCTTTTACTCAGGGGCTTAATAAACGAAGTTCGGTGGCCTCGCAACAACTAAAACAGTATTTGATAGAATATCCGGCTGTCGCATGGACCGACATACATAATCGGTACCAATCGAAGATTAGAATCGAAGAAGATCAGATCGGGGCCCATTCGGGGTCTGTATATACTATGAGGAACCTCGACAGAGTGAAAAAAGATACCGATCGTGCACCAAGATCGGGCAGGGACCGATATCAGCCATACAATAGGAACATGAGGAGCAGTGAATCTGGGCGGAACCCGACAATCTCGGAATAATGGCTAAGTCCGATTTTATAGGCTAAGGCCCAAAATCGAGTTCAATTACACTCGAGGACACACAACTTATTTGGCTAAGTCTGATTTAATAGGCTAAGGCCCAAAATCGAGTTCAATTACACTCGAGGACACACAGCTTATTTGGCTAAGTCCGATTTAATAGGCTAAGGCCCAAAATCGAGTTCAATTACACTCGAGGACATGAAGCTTATTTTGCAAAATTAAAATGGCTAAGTCCGATTTTATAGGCTAAGGCCCAAAATCGAGTTCAATTACACTCGAGGACACACAACTTATTTAGCTAAGTCCGATTTACTAGGCTAAGGCCCAAAATCGAGTTCAATTACACTCGAGGACATGAAGCTTATTTTGCAAAATCAAAATGGCTAAGTCCGATNACGAAAAAATCAGGGAAAAGGAGGTCATCAATTTTATATGGGACAATATTGCTTGCCGGTTTGGGGTACCCTCCGAAATTGTGTGCGACAATGGGAAACAATTCGTCGGAAGCAAAATCACCAAGTTTTTAGAAGGCCTCAAAATCAAAAGAATTTTGTCGACCCCCTACCATCCCTGTGGGAACGGACAAGCAGAATCCACCAACAAAACCATAATGCAAAACCTTAAGAAAAGATTGGCGGACGCAAAAGGTGAATGGAAGGAAAGGCTGCCCGAAATATTGTGGGCCCATCGAACCACCGCCAAGACCAGCACCGGTGCCACACCATTCTCCCTCGTCTATGGCACGGAGGCTTTGATACCGGTTGAGATCGGGGAACCCAGCCTCCGTTTTCGATACACCACCGAACAGACAAATCGAGAAGCCATGCTCACAAGCCTTGAATTGCTCGATGAACGGAGGGAAGTCGCCTCGATCCGACTGGCCTCCCAAAAGCAGCGGATCGAGAGGTACTATAATCGAAGAACCAACCTCCGATTTTTCAAGATCGGAGACTTAGTGCTCAGGAAGGTCACTCAAAATACGACGAACCCTGTCGAAGGGAAGCTGGGGCCGAATTGGGAAGGGCCCTACTGCGTCGTCGGAATCATAGGGAAAGGTTCTTACAAGCTCGGGACCGTGGATGGCGGTCACCTACCCAACAACTGGAACGTCGCCCACTTAAAGCGATATTATTGCTAAAGGTATAGTTTTTCTTTCCTTCCTTACGTATTTATACCTCGTACCTCAAAACTAACATTTGCAGGCGGTATCAAGAGGACGGTTCCCATCTCTGAAAACACGAGTTGCACTCTTTTCCTATGACCGGTTTTTTCCCAAAGGGTTTTTCGGCAAGGTTTTTAATGAGGCAACAAGAAAATCGTGTTCACGCATGATGTAGGGACCAACCGCCATGGAGGGGAACATTAATGTAAGGGTCGGACGATCAATTAAGATCACGCCCATGTAATTGCTTTTATTTTTGCCCAAGGCAACTGTATGTATTCGTTTGGAATAAACTGTTTTCTTTCGCACCAACACTTTGGTTCTTCAGGCTAAGGCCCATTTCCGAGGACGTATAGCTTATTTGGCTAAGTTCGATTTTATAGGCTAAGGCCCAATATCGAGTTCAATTACACTGAGGACGCACAGCTTATTTGGCTAAGTCCGATTTTATATAGGCTAAGGCCCAATTTCGAGTTCAATTACACTCGAGGACATGAAGCTTGTTTTGCAAAATCAAAATGGCTAAAGTCCGATTTTATAGGCTAAGGCCCAATATCGAGTTCAATTACACTCGAGGACGCACAGTTTATTTGGCTAAGTCCGATTTTATAGGCTAAGGCCCAATTTCGAGTTCAATTACACTCGAGGACATGAAGCTTATTTTGCAAAATCAAAATGGCTAAGTCCGATTTTATAGGCTAAGGCCCAAAATCGAGTTCAATTACACTCGAGGACACACAACTTATTTGGCTAAGTCCGATTTAATAGGCTAAGGCCCAAAATCGAGTTCAATTACACTCGAGGACATGAAGCTTATTTTGCAAAATCAAAATGGCTAAGTCCGATTTTATAGGCTAAGGCCCAAAATCGAGTTCAATTACACTCGAGGACACACAATTTATTTGGTTATTTTCGAATCAAACGGCTAAGGCCGACTCCGATTAATGGTTCTCGAAGGCACATTGCTTATTTGGCTTTGCTCGAATCAAATGGTTAAGGACGACTCCGAGGTAGTAGCAATCAAAGGCATATTTCATATTTAGTTACATCCGAACTGAAGAACTACTCCCGGCAAAATATAATCCTCAAATTATTTTTCTCCGAAATCTACTCGAGAAACAACAAACAAGGGACGATACGAAGTATTAAGTCTGAAAGCACGTGTTGCACTCTTTTTCCCTTTAACCGATTTTTTTCCAATGGGTTTTTTCGGCAAGGTTTTTAATGATGCAACAAGTAAATCGTGCTAACTTAGATTCGAAGATTAAATAATCATTCGGGGGCTATTGTTAAGGTCTTCCCAATCTTTTGTGTATGATAGAGATTCAAGTTTCATATCGTTTTTTATCATTCCTCTCCAAAAAACGAGGGGGCTATCTGTATACGGCTAAAATCAGATATAACCATATTGTACGACTTACATCAAATCCAATTATTATATTACGAAATTAAGTCCCAAAAAGGGATCGGCCCCGACTTCAGAATCGCCCTCGGCTCAGAATCGGCCTCATCTCTCATTCATTTGAAGAAAGTGATTGCCAGGAAAGTCCCACTACTCATTATAAGCCATAAATCACGGCACAAGTTAAGGATACAATCAAAAATGCCCGTTATAGATGGAGGGACCAAGGGAGCCATTAATCAACCACTCCCAAATACTTTTCATTAAACTATTTGTAAAGTAAGATTTCTTCCATGATATAAGGAAGATCTTATTAGTGGAGGAAAAAAGAGGACGGAAAAAAGCTCATAAGGAGATACTTAGTTTATAAGAGAGACATGGCTACTGAATCTCTGCATTCTACACTTTTGCTCTTTCTTGTTTTCATTTAGTCATTTCCACTTCATTTCTCAATTATTTAGTTTCTTTTTCTAGTGTCAAATATACCCATGTATCTATTATCCCACGTATAATTTCAATTGTGTTATCCGATTTTCGAGGTAAACAGGCTCAATGTATTTTAATATATTATAGCACGTAATCTCGCAATCTGTTTTATTTTCAAGTTGTTAATTTCACTTTTATGAGTAAATTAATTTTTTTTAAGTTGATAGTGTATAAAAGTTAAACTTAATTTACTAAGACAAGTTTATAAGAATTTAATATTAATTATACTTACATAAAAAGCAGTCACGACTCCTGCAGAGTCTTTGTCTGGTAGCTTTATTCTCATGTGAAAGAAGCCTGAACCGTAATTCACCTTGGACCCAAAGCCAGATCCTACATATAATTCAACAAATATTTTTGCATAGAACATGTATTAAAAAATTAAAGTACGTCATGCAATACATATATGGAAAATTAAAGTCGATCATGCACGAAAATACTTATTTAATTTCGTCATTTTTTGGGCTATTGATGATACATGTGTTGAAAATAAAAATAACTAATTAAAAATATTCTTTCTTCTAACGACTTAAATTTTTAGATGAGATAGATTACACAACTTAAGTATGCGATTTAATTCTCGTAGCCAGCATCCATTAAGAAAGAAAAAAAAACCTCTCAAGCATTTGACCCAACGAAAAGGTGATTACAAAATATACCAGGAAAAGGATACTATTCTGCCCTAGTCGCTCCCTAGTGGCGTGGATTCCCTTTTCCTGCTCTGTATTTTGGCAACCTCTGATAAGGGGAGTTTGATGGCTACGCTGAGGCGGCCTCGCTCCCCTTGTTAGGGTTTGTGAAAAAAATAAAACAAAACAAAACAAAAAGGTGATCTGCACGTGAGAGACGTGTAATAAAGCAATTAAAGACGTACTTTTTTTTCTAACAGCTTAAGCTAAGATTTGCTAAAAATTAAAACTGCAGTTGGCTTACGCTATTCTAGTGGGTTTTCTAAAATAATTGTGACGGAATTAAAGTATGCAACTTAATTAGACAAATTACTAATGCTGCTACTGCTGCAAGAAAATAGACATATAATGAAGCAAGAAAAAGTAAATAACTATGTGATTTCTTCCTATCCTTATAAATTTTGATAAATAGAGTTACTCGATATTTGTGCCAGTAAAAAATATACGTATCTTATAAAATTAGTTTTAAAAAAAATAGATAACAAAATTACCAGATGTTTTGTCCATTGAAATCTGAAGTGCTCTTCCTTGGTTGAAGAACACGACGTGTTCATTTCCAAATAGAATATAATAGTTGACATCAAAAGGCAAGTCTTTGGCAGTACTCGCAAAAGCCCATATAACTAGGAGAAATGCCAAAAGACGGACAAGGTTTAAAGAACACATATTTGCAGCAATAATATCACTTTGTGTCTCTTCTTGTGCAATTTCAAAATCGTTATGATTATTGAATTTAAAAGAAGCTCACTTGTTGGTTAGGCAATAGGGGGACTTGTCCTGTAAACCTTACCTTACAATTTGTCCTATAATGTATCGTGTTATATTATATTATATTATATTTTATGTATTATTTGATGAATATTATGTTTTGATAAATTATATCGTTTACCGTTGTTTTATAATGTCATGCATCAATAGTATGAAGAATAAATTTGTATACTAAGAAAAAATAGGACAAATAGTAAAATTATTATATAAAAGAGTAGGATAAAGAATAAAATATGATTATTTAATACTAAGGAAGGACAATATGATAGAAAAAAGCAAGATAACGATGCCATCACATTAAATTTATCATTTTGTAAAGTGATTTTTTCGTTGTTACGTAACGAAAAATTTAACAAAATAGGACATAACAATTGCATCATTGTTCGAAATAAGCTTCAAGCCCATTATGAATGAAGAAAGGAAATTAGGCAAACTAAAGGGAAAAACAAACTAATTGTGAATGATACGAAAACGCGCCAAAACAGTTCCTACGATTAGGCCTAAATTTATATACACGACAGAGTAACGGATATACTATAACCTATATTTTAACATGTTATATAGTTTATACCTTTTATTTTTAAGGTTGCTAATTCCACTTATTATGAATATTTACTTCTAGTTATGCTTTAGGTAATCTAAAAAGTAAAAAAACTCTTTATAATGCCCGTCTACTAGAAGTTAAATTTTTAGGGTTTTGGCATTTTTAAATAAATAGGCTGTCGAATTTAATATTTATTTTTTCTAACCGATATAAATTGATCATATATGATTATAAACATACGATACATGAATTGTACGTATATTATATACTATCGATTATTTTTAATTTAAGTGATTGGGTAGGTTAATTCTTCCCCGGTTTTAAGCAACAAAAAAATTGGAGGCAAGGGAAGTATGAGTTGGGCATGTGCCTGTCCTTCAATCTTTAATTCCCAGACGCTAGTGATATGCTAGCTAAGCTCCATATCGTCGCCCCATAATAGCCCACATCATAATTTACTCATTCGGGAAATAACTTGAAGAGAAAATGACCACGAATTTGATAACCTTGTCATGAATTATATTATAGGATGTTTGCAACGCATGTATGAATTAAAAAGCTAGAATGAATAAAGTTGGGAAAATAACTCCCCACAGAAATAATATTTGGTATACGACTGTAATAAGTGCGAATTACTAAATATAGCAACCAACGGTAATAATAAGAGAAATAAGAACACTGGGATTTTTACGTAGAAAACCCTTGTTGAATAAGAGAAAACCCACGGCTGAGAGGAGCAACTGCTTTCACTATAGCAACGATTTTACAATTTGTGGTACTGAGTAAAATACTCCAAGACCATTGCACACTCAAAAGAAAGAACCCTTTTTTGATTTTTTCACCTCACTACAAATATCGCTCAATCTCTCTATATTTTTTCTTACAGAGTATTTTGCTTCTTACTCTGTGAATCGCTCTCTTGCTCTGCGTTTTGGTGTGTCTAACAACTGAAGATGAACTTCTTTATTTATAGAGGTGAAGAACCTCTCAACGATGTCAGTGGTGACATCGGTAATAGTAAACTTACCAAACATGTCTTCCTTCTTTTTTGACTTTTCCTTGCCAGACAAATCTATATTTGACAAGCTTGGATTTGGACAGTGTAGAGGAAAGCTCTTCCTTTCACATGAGAATTTATGGGATGGACCCCATAAATCTTCCCCTTCAGTCCTATGCACCTGAAGGAGATATCTTTAGTTTTTCATACAGAACTCATGCCGACAAGTTCTTTGCATAGTTTGAACTTCTCTCTAGGTATTACTTTGGTCAACACATCCGTAGGATTTTCACTCGTGTGAATCTTGTCATAACCTGCAAAGATTCGTTCTCCACTTGCTCATGAATCCAATCATATCTCACATTGATATGCTTTGTTCTTGCATGGTACATAGAGTTCTTACTCAAGTCTATAGCACTTTGACTGTCACAATAGATGGTATACTTTTTTTTATGGAGTCCAAGCTCTTGAAGAAACCCCTTGAGCCCATACCATCTCTTTGCCAGCTTCTGTACCAGCAATGTACTCCCTTCAGTTGTTGAAAGTGCAATGCACTTCTATAATTTAAACTGCCATGATATAGCCCCCCCCTCCCTACCCCCCGAAAGAGTAAATAAATATCCATTAGTTGATTTTTTATTATCAGTATCACCAGCAATATCAGCATATGTATAGCCCAACAATACTGGATATGATCTTCCAAAACACAAGCATTCATCAGAGGTTCCTTTTAGATACCTGAGTATCCACTTCACAACTTCCCAATATTTTTCAGGGATTTGTCAAGAAACCTACTAACAACAAAGACAACATGAGAAATATCAGGTCTGGTATATACCGTTGTATACATTAAGCTCCCAACGACAGAGAAATATGGAACTTTACCCATGCTATTTTTATCTCCCTTCTTTGTAGGACACATTTTCTTTCTCAACTTCATATGACTAGCAAGAGGCATGCTATCTAGTTTAGTATTCATTATGTTGAAGCGTTTAAACACACGTTCAATGTAATTCGTTTGTGACAGCAACAACTTTCCATTTGTCCTATATCTCGGACATCTCCATTCCTAGAATTTGTCGTGCTGGACCCAAGTCTTTCATGTCAAATAACTTGGAAAAATCTTCCTTCAACTTGACAATCAACTTCTTGTCTTGTCCGACAATCAATATGTCATATGCATATAACAACAAGATGATAAAGTTATTGTTAAGAGAATTTCTTATAGTATATACATGGATCTGAAAAAGTCTTTGTGTACGGTTGATTTCTCATGAATGAGTCAAACTTTTTGTATCACTGCCTTGGCACTTGTTTTAGCCCATAAAGACTCCCTTTTAACTTTCACACCATGTGTTTCTTCGCCTTTACTTCATAACCTTCTGGTTGCTCCATATAGATTTCTTCTTCCAAATCTCCATGTAGAAATGCAGTTTTCACGTCCAACTGCTCCACTTCAAGATCTAGGCTAGCTATCAGGCCCAAGATTGTTCGCATAGAAATGATTTTAACAATAGGTGAGAAAATTTCATCAAAATCAATACCTTTCTTTTGAGTAGGACACCTCTTTGTTGGTCCAGACTTTCTCTGGAATGTCAAACTTCAATGGAACTGATGGACTTCTATTAATCAGGTAACATGTTGTGCGAGCTGTTTCACCTTAAAATGATTTAGCTAGTTTTTCCATTTTGAGCATACTTCTCACTTTTTTGACAATGGTTCGATTCATCCTTTTAGCTACACCATTGTGTTGGGGGTTCCAGAAACTGCTTCTCATGTCTACTTCTATGGCTTGAGCAGTAGTCTTCAAACTCCTTCGAAGCACACTCTCCTCCATTGTCTATCCTGAGACACTTCAATTTTTGACCTGTCTCTCTTTCCACCAGAGCATGAAATTTCTGAAAAACTTGAAATACCTAGTCTTTTGTTCTCAAGTAATAAACTCACAATTTTCGTGAAGCATCATCAATAAATATGAGAAAATATTCGTTACCCCCCATTGATTCTACATCCATTGGACCACAAACATCAAAATATACTAAATGAAGTATATTTGATTTTCTTCCATGAGTTGTTTGAAATGATACCCTATGTTATTTTCCAAAATAAACAATAATCACAAGAATTCACATTTGTACCTTTTGCAAAGGAGATGAGTGACTTCTTGGATAGGATTTGCAATCCCTTCTAACTCATATGGCCTAATCTTCGGTGCCATAAATCTGCAGGCATATTTTCACGACTTAAAATCCACTAGTCGTGATGGAACCTAACCCAACCTGTTAGGTAAGCCAACTAACAGTCAATATATTCTAAATGAGATTAATGAGAAAAAAATAATAAAATAACTGAAGTTTTATACAACAACCCAAGAACTGGTATTACAAGTCATGAGCCACTAAGACTTTAGATTTACAAAGCTGGTATGAAAATATATTATCTGGAACACAACTTTATGTGCTAGAAGATGGAAAACCGTTATTCAAGGTTGGGACTTTTGGTTCGAAGTTGGTTCGAGGCTGGTGGACAAGGATTGAGAGGTCATCTATTATCGACATCAACAAATCTGATCAAAGCAAGGAAGAGAGATTGACGATAGTTGCAAGATAGGAGTGAGTAGCCGTGTTTGGAATTGATGTAATGTGAAGGAAGATGGAGATTCATGTTGGCCATATCGCAAAATTTGGCGCCTGGTGAGAGCGTTAGAGGTGCTACTATATTTTGCAATTGCCACATGAATACATATGACTTCACGATAGAGATTTGGGCTACATACGAGTTGTAATAGTTAGATAGTTTATAGTTGTTAGCTTTGTTTTTATTTATTTTCGGACAAATTGTAATTTACTTGTGTTTCAGATTTTTATATATATATATATATATATAACCTCTAAGCAATCAGCTTAGAGGTATATTTGCTTTAAAAAAAAAAACCTTACTTAGTTATCAATTTCTCCGGTCTCTCGGGCTCACAAGTATCATGATAATCAGCCAAACAATGATGATATGATGTATCAATAAATGGCAAAGACTGAGATATGATGTGCAAATGATAGTTGTGACTTAGTACATAATTGCAAATTAAGCAAATAATTCAACATGCAAAACGACCTCTATGGATCCCAACAATACCAGCATGTAGCCTAAGCATGATTTCTAATATGAATCACAGTTCCAATTTCTTTAACACATGGGAAATATGTGGAAGATAACAAGTTATATGACTACACAGTTCCACGGATTCGACCGAGTCACAATTCCTAAGGTGCACGCCCGTCATCTAGCATGTGCGTCACCTCAACACCAATCACATAACACGTAATTTGGGGATTCATACCTTCAGAATCAAGTTTAGAAGTGTTACTTACCTCAAACCGTGCAAGTCTCTACTCCAACAAGCCCTTGCCTCGCGAATCGGCCTCCGAACGCCTCAATCTATCCACAAACAACTCATACGATCAACACAAGCTATAGGAATCAATTCCATATGAAAAAGCTAAGTTCTTAATCAAAAGTCAAAAAGTCAACCCCAGGCCTACGTCTCAAAATTCGACAAAATTAAATACCAAAATTACTCAAATCCGATTACAACTCGACCTTCAAATCCCCAGATTAAAGCTTAGGAAGTTTCTATAATTTTTTCTAATTTTTCAACCCAAATCCCTAATTAAATAATAAAATCAATGATATATTCATGTAATTTAACCAAAACTGAGTTAGAATCACTTACGCCAGTCACTCCTCTGAAAATCTCTCCAATAATCGCCTCAATCCGAGCTCCCAAAATCAAATTATGAAAAATGACTCGAACCCTCGTTTTTAAAATATTTAAGTATGCCCAGTTGTCCTTCTTAGCGATCGCGGGAAAAGCTTCGCAATCGCGAAGCACAAACTCAGCTGCCAGAACTTTACTCTACGCGAAGGCATAAACATCCACACAAATACGATGCATAGTCCTGCCAGACCTACGCGATCGTGAACAACCTCACGCGATCACGATGAACAATGTGTGTGAATCAGCCTTCTCCTTTTTCTTCTTCGGGGACGCGGCTGCACCCATGTGTTCACGATACGTTAACTGCTCAAGCTACGTGATCGCATACCATACCTCGCGATCGCGTAGAAAAACCAGTAGCAGAAATAAGCAGTTCCTCCAAGGTTCCAAATGTGCCGAACATGATCCGAATCACATCTGAGGCCCCCGGGACCTCAACCAAAATATACCAACAAGTCCTAAAACATGACACAAACTTAGTCAAGGCCTCAAATCACATCAAACAACATCAAAAATACGAATCGCAACCCAATTAAAGCTTAATGAACTTATGAACTTCTAACTTCTACGTTTGATGCCGAAACCTATCAAATCAACTCCGATTGACCTCAAATTTTGCAAACAAGTCATAAATGATACAACGGACCTATTCCAACTTTCAGAACTAAAATCCAAGCCCGTTAATCCCAAAGTCAACTCTCAGTCAAACCGCTCAACTCTCTAAACTCTAATTTTTCCAACTTTCACCGATTCAAGCCAAAATCTACTGCGAGCCTCCTAATCACTATCCGGACATACTCCTAAGTCCAAATTACCTTACTTAGCTATCAGATTCATCAAAACTTCATTCCGGAGTCATTTACATACAAGTCAACATCCGGTCATCCTTTTCAACTTTAGCTTCCAACCTTGGGACTAAGTGTCCTAACTCATTCCGAAACATCCTCGGAACCAAACCAACTATCTTGGCAAGTCACATAATAGCAATTGAGCATGCAATAAGTAGTAAATGGGGGAACGGGGCTACAACATTCAAAACGACCGACCAGGTCATTACATAGTGGGGAATCCGACAAATTTGGGGAGATCAATAGGCATCAAGAAATATTAATTCAGTGGTGATCGCAAATACAGCATTCGTAGACGGAGGTGAAAAATAGCAATTGAAGAACTCAGTTGAAGATAATTTAACACATACCTCAACTGAAAGTTCGAGAGGTCAAGCTGATATGGATTCAAGACCTGATATGATTCAAGAACCAGAGGAAAACGAGAATATCAAAACAACCACGGAAGAGCTTGAAGCTGTTATATTATTTGTCCATTGGCCTAACAGAAAAATTTACATTGGAGCAAACTTGAGCCTGGAAATGAAAGGTAAGTTGATTGAATTTTTACGTGTTAATGCAGATTGGTATGCTTGGTCGCATTCAGACGTGATAGGTATACCACTGGAGGTAATGACTCACAAACTGAATGAGGACCCATTGCACCCACCTTTCAAACAGAAGAAAATAAAGTAAGGAGCATTTAAAAATCAAGTAATCCAGGATGAGGTACAAAAATTTCTGAAAATTGGTTCAATACGAGATGGTTAAGTACCCTGATTGGTAGCTAATATTATCATGGTTCCAACAAAAAGTAGAAAGTGGCGAGTTTGTGTAGATTATACTAATTTAAACAAATCTTTCTCTAAAGATTCATTTCCTTTACCGCATATAGACCAGTTAATTGATTCTACCGCATGTCATGAACTTTTAAGTTTTTAGATGCCTATTATGGTTATAATCAGATAAAGATGGATCCTCTTGATGAGGAAAAGACCTCATTTATTATAGATAGGGGGACTTATTGTTATAAAGTCACGCCATGGCTTGAAAAATGCTGGAGCAACGTGCGGAGATTGATGACCAAAATGTTCCAAGAACACTTGAGAAAAACTATGGAGGTCTACATAGACGATATGTTGGCCAAGTCAACACAAGCAGGGGACCATTTCCAACACTTGACTGAAACCTTCAAAATTCTCCGCAAGTATAACATGAAGTTAAACACGGAAAAATTGCGCCTTTGGAATTGATTCAGGGAAATTCTTGGGTTTTCTTGTTTCTAACATGGATATTGAAGTAAATCACGCGCAGATCAAAGCAATTGAGGAAATACTTGATGTACTCATGAGCAAGAAAGAGATACAAAGACTAATAGGTAGAGTAGTAGCTCTAGGAAGGTTTATATCCAAATCTTCAGAAAAATATTTTAAATTCTTTTCAATATTGAAAAAAGCAAAATCAATTTAAATTGAATAACGAATGTCAACAAGCTCTAAAGGATTTAAAATCATACTTATCAAAACCGCCCCTGTTAGCAAGGCCAAGAGATGGGGAAAGATTTCTCATTTACCTTGCTGTGCCAGAAGTGGCAGTAAGCGTGGTACTGGTACGTGAAGAAAAAGGTAAGCAGTCTCCGATCTATTATGTTAGTATATTCTTATTAGATGTCGAGATACGGTATCCATATTTAGAGGAACTTGCATTAGTTTTAATTATGGCATCAAGGAAGTTACGACCTTATTTTCAATATCATCCCATTTCTGTTATAACTGCTTTTCCACTAAGAAATATATTACACAAGCAAGAATTATCAGGAAGATTAGCTAAATGGGCTATAGAGCTTAGTGAATATGATATTATATATCAGTCTAGAACTGCCATAAAGTCTCAGGTACTAGCGGATTTCATAGCTGATTTTAGCTCGACCCTGATTCCAGAAGCAAAAAAAGAGCTTCGAGTGTTCACTTGAGCTAATCCGAGGACTTGGATCTTGTTTACTGACGGTTCTTCAAATGTTAAAGGAGTAGGTTTAGGAATTGATTTAATTCTACCTTTAGGAGAAGTCATAAGGCATGTAATAAAGTGTTATCTAGTTACTAACAATAAGGCAGAGTATGAAGCTGTGATTGCAGGTTTGGAGCACACGAGAGAGCTTGGTATTGAACAAATCATAATCAAAAGCGACTTGCAGTTGGTAGTAAACCAAATGCAAGGAACTTATGTGGAAAGAGAAATATGAATACAACAACACCTAGAAAAGGTATGGGAATTATTGAGGCAGTTCCAGACTTAAAAAGCTGTACAGATACCTAGGGACAAAAATGCAGAAGCAGACGTATTAGCAAATGCTGATGCGTCAAATGCAGAAAATACAGTTGAGGTACACTTGTTTCATTCAGCCCTCGACCAAACCGATAATGAGTAAACTTCAATAATCTAACTTGGGATTGGAGAAACGAGTTTGTGAACTTTTTGTAGCATGGAATTTTTCTCGATGATAAAAAAATCTCGATTGCTACAATTGAAAGCAATTTATATCGCAAAATGTTTGGAGAACCTTTAGCACAATGCCTTGGACCTTTACAAACAAAATATGTAATGAGAAAAGTACACGAGGGGCATTATGGTAATCATGCCGGGGAAAGATCGTTGGTAAAACCGCTAATAAGAGCAGGATACTATTGGCCGAAAAATAGAAGATGAAGCAGAAAATTTCGTAGCAAGGTGTGTACACAAATAGTATGCATAGACCAACAGAATTGCTACATTCAGTCATATCACTTTGGCCATTCAGGAAATGGGGGATGGATATCGTAGGTCCACTGCCTCAAGCTAAAGGAAAGTTATGATTTTTGTTAATTCTCACGGATTATTTTTCAAAATGGGTAGAAGCAGGTGCCTTTAAAAAGGTACGAGAAAAGAAAGTTATGGACTTCGTTTGGAGAAGCATAATATGTCGATTGGAATCCCAAAGGAAATTGTTTGTGATAATGGGTCGCAATTCGTATGTGCGAAAGTTACTGATTTTTAAAGTTGAAAGATTAAACTAATTACTTTGGCACCTTATCACCCCGTAGCTAACAGTCAAGTTGAGTCAAAAAATAAAGTCATCATCAACAACCTAAAGAAGCAACTGGAAGAATCAAAAGGCAAGTAGCCAGAAGTACTACCGGGGATATTATGGGCTTATCGATCTACGGCAAAGATAAGCGTGGGAGAACCCCATTCTTGCTTGTATATGGGATTGGGTCTTTAATTCCAGTAGAGATAGGGGAACCGAACATAAGGTACACGCATATAAATGAAGCGTCAAACAAAGAAGAACTTCGTATAAACTTAGATGTGACAGAAGAGAGAAGAGAGGCAATATTGACTCGGATGGCGGCTCAAAAATAGATGATTGAATGGTACTACAACATGAAGGCGAACTTAAGGTATTTCAAAATTGGGGACTTTGTCCTCAAGAAAGTGTTTCGATCAACATAAGCGGCAAATGCAGGAAAGCTGAGTCCAAATTGGGTAGGCCCATATAGAGTTAAAGGCATTGCTGGAAAAGGAGAGTACGAGTTGAAAACTATGGACGGCAGGGTGTTACCTTTATATTGGAATGCAATCCATTTGAAGAAGTATTACTTCTGAAGAAGTTAATACCCACAGTCAGGTATTATACAAGTGCATTTTTTACGTTGTTCATTTAGGTTTTACTAACCATTATAGATAATAGGCAAAAATCTAGCCCGTACCAAATGATGACATTAGACCCAAAAGATACGCAGAATACTTAATTATTCTCGGTCTAGGTTACAACAATTCTAATGGAAAGGGTTAAGCAGTCATCATCTAAAAAGTTACCTCCAAGTCCTGTATGTGTTTCCTTTTTTAGGGAAAGGACCAAAGTACAGAGTTGATCCAATGTTCAAGAACTCATGCTTCAATGCTCAAACACTTGGGGGGAATATGCATATGGAAGAGTACATAAGGAAATAAGATGTACACCACAAAAGCATAGCTTAGCCAAAGGCAAAGCCTGGAAGAAAATGTCAAATTTTCAAAGTGTTCAAGCTCGCAATAAGAATGGGCAGTAAAGAGTTAACGAACCTACAGAAAACTCCCACGAGCTTTTAAGTTAAGGCCATAGATTTAATCACGGAAAAATATACCTGTACTTGTAAACCTGCTATAAGGAAAGCAGTTATGAAAATGTTGTACATGAATATTTATTTGAAAGTTCAAAAATAAAAACTTCTTCAAAATTACTTCATATTTCATATCTTTACACCAATATGAAGATGAGACGTCATCTTTATTAGTTTTGTTAATATACAAGACCGTGCATACTAATGACGCGGTCTATTAAAGCAATTTTGAATGCAAGTATAAGCTCGAGAACTTAAAGAACAAAAAAGCATAATATGCAACACAATGATATATCATCCCGAAAATAGGGAAGAGAAACCACTTAGAAACAAAAACAATAAAGTTTCAACAAACACCAACACAAGTCACTTCTGAGACAAAGGGTAAAAACTAAGGAGCATCTTTAACGGGGGTAGAGAGATCAACTTGAGAAGACGAGGTTGGGCATCTGTTTCACCAGAAGTAAGTCCATCTCCATCACCTTTGAAAGTTTTATCCTCGGGTGTTGAGAAGCTTTGACGTTGCTGAGTTTTCTCAATCGCTTCCTTAGCTTTTGCAATTTCAGCATTAAGGTCAAAACCCCCTTGGTTAACTTCGATCAAAGTCTCGAGACGAGTAGTCAGAAAAGCCCAGCTAACATCAAGTGTTAGCTTGTCTTCAAAAGATTCATAATCTTTCTCTACCTGCTCTATCTCAACCCTCAAGTCTTCTTTCTCCGCTTCTGAAGCTTCATAGGATGCCTTCAAAGGTTCAAGAGAATTCTCAAGGAATTGAATTTTATTAGAATTGGCATGGAGATCCTCTTGATCTTGGGTGAGCGTCTGCACCAAATCACCCGCGTACACCTCCTTCTGAGTTAGAAGTTCTTTCAAGCTTCTAATTTCTTCAGTTGCCTTTGAGTACTGCTCAGCAAAGGAAGATGCCAATCTATCCTTATTCTTTTCAACATGATTGGAAGAAGCCCTCAAAACCGTTAATTCAGCGGTGGTTATCTTCAGTTGTTGCTCCAACGCTGCCTTTTCCTCAGCAAGAACATCCTTTTCAAGTTGAAAGCTTTCAAATTGTTTCTTCCAATTATCAGCTTTGGTGCGCAACTCAATCACTTGTTAATCAGTCCAAGATATCTTCCTCATGAGCTCCGTACCTATTAAATTGATCCGTAGAAAGACAAAGGAGAGGAATTAAAAACATGAAATAAAGGAAGAAATAAAAAGGAAATTGGGATATACCTTGAGGACAGAATGAATAACGTCATTCATTAAGGTCAAAGAGTTGTGAGATTCAAATTTTTTCCTTTTCACGGGACTAATCAATGGTTTCAACCGTACAGCAGCTCAGCATAATTTCTTTAACAGATTCTCACCATAGGAGACTTCAATCAAAACTTTCTTTATGTCTTGTCTACCGCTGGAAGGTTCGGCTTCTTCACAAGAAGCAGCGGTATGAACGACAATAGGGATGACCGTAGGTAAGGGAGCAGAAGAAATGGGAGGATTAACAACAGAAGTAACTGTGGATCATTGGAAGAGTGGCAAGTGGTGGCTCTTCAGAAGTGAGGCCAAAATCTTCTTCACCCTCAAATCCTTGGGCGAAAAGCCTATCAATGAGACTTGAGAGGGGATTACCAGATGGTCAATATCCATCAGAGATGTCCAAATGGACACTCTCTGGCTCATTAACAAGACTAAAAGGCGCGGAGCCCGAAGGTGGATCTCGAGAAACAGTGGCTTCATCATCTAAAACCATGTGTCTTTTGACTCATGGACCTCACTAAGGAACCTTATTCATTATCTTCTTCTTCGGAGTCACTGGGTTCAGCATTCTTCATCTTAGAACAAGTTACACTCACAATTTGTTCATGTGTAGAGCTAATAAAAAGCCTAGCAGAAGGAACGGAAGTAGCGCTGATGCCACGAATGGTAAACCCTAGAAACAGCAAGAAAAAAAAGTAAAGAAAACCATAGAAATAAAAATATATCGTGGGTTTTTACTTTCCATCCAAATTTCTGAGAAAGAAATTTCCATGATCTCTGGTCCATGAGAGCAACAGTCTACTTTTTTTCTACCCAGTCACGGAAGTTAGGGAGTTCTCTGAAAACTTCCATGGTTGCTGAAAACTACACATAAACGTATGTGAGAAAAATTAAAACATTGGGAGAAATTAGGGGTGTTCATAAAAATCTGAAAAACAGAACCAAACTGAAAACCGAACCAAACCGACTAAAAAACCATATACTTTTTAGGTTTGGTTTGGTTTTGGTTTTGAATTTTAAAAACTGATCAAATTTGGTTTGGTTTTGGTTTTAATCAAAAAATAATTGAAAAAACTGAACTAAACCGACTATAGAAGTAGCTATTAAATTTATTATTACACACACACACACACACACACACACACACACACATATATATATATATATATATATATATATATATTTATGTATGTATATTATATATATGTATATTTTTATATAAAGTTTCTAAATTTTATGGTACATATTAGTCGTTTGTATTTTTAGTCTAGCTCTTTGCTATTATAATAATCTAATTTCTAAGTACAAAAATTTATTTCATGTTAAAAATAATTAATTTTTAATTGAGTATTTAAATTATTTATCACTATTTGATTCAATTATCATCAATATATCTTGGTAAATGATATATTTTTCAAAGTGCAATTGGTTTGATAGTGTTACGTTGAAAATGTAGTCGCCGGAATATGTGTTTGGTAGTGTATGTCTCATATTTAAGAAAAAACCGATAAATAATCGAAAAAACCTAAAAAACGATAAAAACTGACAAAAACTGAATAGATAAAAAATCGACTTAATTGGTTTGGTTTGGTTTGGTTCCAATATTTGAAGAACCGACTTACTTGGTTTGGTTTCTTTTAAGAGAAAAACCGATCCAAACCAAACCATGAATATCCCTAAGAGAAATAACGAAATAGAGAAAAATACCCACGTGCAAAGTTTCACTTCTCAGGGAAGGGAATATTCTCATCATCCACTAAGTCACGAGTGGGAACATCTACAAATCGAGCATACCAGCCACGGTCACGGTCATCCTCGGGGCTGACGAAAACTTTCTTACTTCTTGCCACAAGAGAGAAAACATCATCGTGAAAGAGCTTTGGGGAGTACAGGTGGAGTAAGTGACGAAAAGTAAAATAAGCGGAAACTAAACTTGAAAAATAACGAAGGCAAGCTACTGCCTTCCACATGATCAGACCTATTTGGCCAAGGAAGACATTGAAGTAACGGCAAAATTCAATGATTACGGGGTAAAAGAGTAGGTATAAACAAAAGAATAACCTTCATGATAAGAGGTAATTCTATCATTAGCACTAGGGGTCATCATTAGGAAATCTGGTTTCCAGTTGCATTCACGACGAACTAAGGAAAGGAGGCCAGGAGCGATCAAACTAGGGTAACGATCAGCAGGGTTAAGTGATGCTATGAAAGAAACCTGTTTTCTCATAGTTTCACAGTCTGATATGAAAGAAAATTCCTGATGAACAATCTCAAATACAATGGGTTATGGAAGTTCTAGCTCTAGAGGAGGAAGGTTTGGCAGTATCCCTTTGAAAAGGGGTAGAGTTGTTGTTAGATAAAGAGCCTAAGCTACAAAGTCTACCACCTCTTCTACTTCTAGTTGGAGCAGAAGAGGGGGGAAGTTCATCAATAATCACTACCTTACGGAGGTCCGATGATGAAGAAGGGTTTGAAGAACGAGAAGACATCTTTAATGGTGAAAACACAAAGAAAGAAGGAGAACTATAAGAAGAAGTTAGAATATGGATGGAAGAGAGTAGAAGAGGTTTTCAAAGTTGTGTATGATATAATATTTATAGGAAAAATCAAAAACATCATTCAAAAACCGTCATTATGAACTATCATCATGGAACCGTCACTTGGCAACTGATGCAGCCGTAGAAAATCCTAAAAAAGCGCTGAAAATTACAGAATCAATTACAACGAGACACGTGTCCTGTGCATTAAATAAACAAGACGTACGTCTCATTGTTTCCGAAGAAAGAATTATGATGGTTGGGAAGAGACGGCAAGTCATTCCCGCCATAATGAACTTATCACTTTCTGAATATTCAGAAAGTGGGGGACTATCTGTATTGGTAGAAAAAACGCATGACAAGTGGCACTTATAATTGGGTCAATAAAGTAAGACAGAAAGGCACATATAAAATACTCGTGGTGTTTTATCAGAGAAGGTTCCAGATCTGACAACCGGAAAAGAGGAAATAGGCATGAGATATATGAAGACCATAAAAGAGGAAGATTCGTGAATCAGTTGTAAATATTAAAGGGGAATCAACATTAGCTTTGATTGCGTGTGATCCTCTATTATTACCATAACCGTTACAAGTAAATTTGGTAACGGGCAATCATGGCAATTAATGCCATTAACGAGTCAGAATTAAGTAGGAAAATCATTACAACTGTGTATCCTTATATAAGGACCCATACCTCATTTTGTACGATCATCTGAGTATCTCTAAATTTATGCAATCAGTCTTTTATCTTATTTGATTCAAGATTCCAATTCGCAATTCTGGGGAAGATTAGCAATCAAAAATAAGCTTTTTTTCCTTTAGTTATTATCTCAATTGTTTACTATTTCTGTATTACCAAGAAAGTGAAGTAATTTTAGTTATTAGTAGTCCGATTTTCCTTAATATTAGCTTTGACAGTAAAAATTATTTTTGGGTTAATGAGTATGAAATTCCTCCATTGTTATAAAAAAAATAGAATTAAATAAAGCATTCTCTTCTTGGATTGACACGTTCTTAATCAAGTTGCACTATTTGATGTTCCCATAGAAAATAAATCAACGAGACCATGTCCATACATTACGTATTAATATAAAATTTTGAATTCGTATCTGAATTGATTGATCATTTGACATATATGTCACATTAGTGAGCAGCCTTGTACTGGCATTTCATCCACATAGGTAATGAGTAATGACTAGCCTATTAGGACAAAGGCATATATCTCGCATGCATACCCAACGGAACCAACTCACAAAATTCTCCAAATTCACGAAATATTTGTGAGTCCTACACGACTCAGTCTTGGCTTTTTCTTCACTCAGTCTGCAGTAGCGTTATATAATTGGCAGTCTGAAATGCATTTCCTATCGATCCCATAACGACACTTCTGTGTAACTCGCTCCTTTCATTTGAGTTCTAAGTTTAGTTTTTAAAGATTACTGTAATACTTTTTTCTGTTGGCTGTTGAATCATGGTTTTTACGAATGAAGCTATGCTTTTGCTCTCAACAATGGCTGTTTTTAGTTTGTTTACAGCCACGCTAGGCGGTGCCGCCGTGTACAAAGTGGGTGATGCAGCTGGCTGGACGATCGGAGGAGCCAATGCTGACTACAAAATGTGGGCTTCTTCTAAAGTTTTCCGGGTCGGCGACATTCTCGGTAAGTCCGCCTTCTGTTTAAATCTTCCGTTTTAGTTTCAATTTCCTGAGTCCATACGATCATTTTAGATCTTCCAGCAATTTGTGTTCTATTGAGGTTCAAGGCTAACTACTTGTAACACAAGATTGTTTAGATAATTGAGATTTGGCAGTTCTTTTTTCTTTTTCACGTAGTTAGTAGAGAGCGTGAAAAACTTATGAACAAAAAACTAATTATTGAGATTCTTGATCGTGAAATTAGGGGCTATTGAGTAGCCTTGTGATAAAATTAAACCAATTTAATTGAGAAACAAAGTGTATCTTTCCACTAAATTTCGTACTCGTAACACTATTGTCAAACGATGTTTGATCAAGTTTGTACTCTTTGATTCAGGATTTAAATTTGATTTAATAAGTTGAATACGTATATATAATATATATATACATATACATTTATATACAGCATGAGATTCCGTATTTACATCAAGTAAGTTTGAATACGTATGCATTATCGTATTTCCTTCCATTTCAAACTAGATGAGATAATTTCCTTTTCAGTCTGTTCTAAAATAATTAACACATTTTTAAATTTGAAAATAATTTAAATTTAAACTCTTTATTTTACTTTTATAATCAGACAAATATCATGGTCCTACAAAGCTTTTTACCCCTTAAGCTTTTAAGGCTACAAGTTTCAAAAGTTTTCGTTTTTTTTTCTTAAACTTCGATCCGAGTCAAATTACCTCATCTATATTAAAATGGAGGGAGTATATATTATACATATACATATCATACATCGTGTGAGAGAAAACTAGAGTCGTGGATGTGATTTTAGAACGTTGTTATTGATAAAGAAATTAGAATGTTTGACTTATTTTTCCTGATTACTAATTTCCTTTATTAAGGTTAGTTTATCTATGACTTCTTTTCTCCAAGGTTACCTATAATTTGTATCTTGTATAACTTGTCTAGTTTAGTTCTTGAATGCTTTTAACAATAACATGATAACCTGAAAAATTCATAATATGTGAGATCATAAAAATTAAAAATTACCACAATTTTGTAGCATTTCTCATTGATTTCACCTTCAAATGGTACTGTAGTTTTCCAGTACAACCGAACACAACACAACGTACTACGAGTAAGCCTCCCCGATTACCACTCGTGTAACGCTGCAAATCCAATCGCCACTTACTCCTCCGGCAACGACTCCATCACCATCAAAGGTCCGGGTCACTACTACTATATCTGCGGTTTTCCGGGCCATTGCCAGGCCGGACAGAAGATTGATGTCAGGGTCCTTAAAGGCCCAAGTCCAGCTCCAGCTCCAGCTCCAGCCCCAGCAGCCTCATCTACTGGGCATGTACTTGCACCTAGCCCAGTCACAAAGAGCAGTGCCCCCTCATTGTTCTTGAATAACGGGCTTAGGCTTTCCCTCACTTTGTTCATGATTGTTATTGGTGCAGTTTATTCACTTTAGTTGTACTGTGCTATAATCTGATGTTGCAGTTTTATGTTCATGATCTGGAGCATTTTGGTTATTAGTCATTGTTTCATTGCTGATGTTTTGGGTTTTAATATGCGGCTGTATGGAAATGCTGATAGATCTTATTTTATTGCAGTCAGTAGTTGTCTTATATTCGAAGTCGTGCATTGCGATTTGATTTGTAGTCTCTTAACGGTTGAGTTGTCCTCTTGGATGATTATCACAAACACTTTACACTGTAAAAGAATTTTTAAACTATATGACACCTAAAAGATAGGTACAAATAATATTTTATAAAATAAGTTGAAATAAGTGATATGGAAAATAAGTTAAGTGTATGTAAATAAAATCCTATATTTTATTATTCTCAACTAGATTTGAGGCCTGTGGAAATTGGAATCTTTTCTCCCTTGAAAAAAAAGTGAAAGAGACATAAGAGTATAAAACGTACTCCCTAAAATAAACTAGAAAAAAAAAATTGAAAATAGCTGATAGTAATCACAATGGTAGGTTGGAATGACAGATGTAACCATTAATAACTTACGTGAGGATCAATTAACATCAGTAGTAAAAAAGGAAAGAAAATCATGAATTGAAAGAAGAATTAAAGGAGCTACCAGAAATCACATATGCCCAAATGGTAAATTCTGACAAAATCTTTTTCTTTCCAAGAACTGATAAAAATGGTTGTTGTATGTATACAACTAACAAAATCTTTTTCTTTCCAAAAACCGATAAAACAAGTTGTTATATACAACTAGATACCTCATTCACTCACATTTCGAAACTTATTCTTATCATTTGTGCCTCCTTTTCTTTTGACTAATTGATAGCTATGGTTCTACCGAAAAAAGCCATGCTGTTGTTTTTTATGGTTCTGGTATTTTGTGGAATAACAAAGGGTGAAGTATACAAGGTTGGTGACTCCACTGGGTGGACAGACATTGGTCACTTTGACTACAAATCTTGGTCTGCCAGTAAGAATTTCCGTGTGGGCGATTCCATTGGTAAGTAATTTACTCAGGCATGTGAATATTGAATTACTAAAAGGAATTGTATTAGAAAAGTGTAGGCTTGGTAATTATTCACCATGATGAGATGGCGATATAGAGAAAAAAAGTATTTACTTTGTTATATCACTTAAAAATAAAGAGTCGTACACTTCGAAATAGAAATATGATGGTATTTTGGATCTATGCCATTAAAAGTTTTACATTATTTTATATAAAAGTGAGTAATGGTAGGGATGCTTTTTTTCACCCAAGGGGATTAAGAACAAGAGAAAAGATTTGGTCACATGCATAGATGATAGATCTATCTTTTTCCTGTGTTCCTTGCAGAAGAACGCCAAGTTTAGGTATGCTTATATGAATTCTCAATGCAAAAGCAAATTCGGCCGCATAAAATCCAATGATTGTACGGCCTTTATGAAGTGTTAATATGTTTTCTCTGCTTTAGATCAAATAGCAAAAGCAATTAAATTCTTTCTTAGGCGAAAATAACCAAATTCTATTACATGCAGAACTTCATAAGGAAAATTGTTGTTAAAATAGCAGTAATCATAATTTATCAAGGAACTAAATAGAATCTTTTATACTAATGTATTGCGAAACTTTGGCCTACTTCGTTACGTTGTAGTTGTATACAAATCTATTATAATATGGATTTACTTATTCTTACTTTATAAATTATCAGTAAATGAGCTATCAATAGAGTTTTTCTTTTAGGGAATAAGATCCTATTAGGGTAGGAAATTAACGACCAAGAGTTTTCCTTCTTTGAAAATGACATCAATTATAACCGACTAATTGAGATACTTTTGGATGTTAATGTATATTACTATGTATTCGCTTTTGATTTTGAGTTATACCCTTATTATTGTTTTCTTTGGGACAGTGTTTGAGTACACCAGGCAGTTCCAGAACGTGGTGAGAGTGACACACAAGAACTTCAATGCATGCAATGCGACAACAACTTATTCCACCTTCAACACTGGCAATGACACGTTTGTGATCATAAGGCCAGGCCATTTCTACTTCATTTGCAGCTTCCCTGGCCATTGTCAAAATGGCCAGAAAGTTGACATTAGAGTTCCTAAGCCAACGAAATCATCGTCCTCGCCATCGTCTTCGCCTTCATCCTCACCTTCGTCCTCGTCGTCGCCTTCGCCTAAGCCTAATTCTCCTTTGGAGCCAATTACTCCATCATCCACTTGGGCACCTTCACCATCTCCTGCTGCTGGCGATAAGAAAAGCGGATCCTCAGAAATGATCTTCTCTTTTAAGCTTTGGTTGTCCATGCTTTTAATAGTTGCCACTATGGTTTAATTAATTCCTACTATTCGTTACTAGCAAAAGGTCCGGGTTCTTTCTTTCTTCAAAGACAGTTTTTTTTTTCAATTATTGTACGCATTTTATGGTTTAATATTGACATTACTGCTTGGTAATTCATAGTAATATTTATTATTTAACTGTTTATATTTTGCCTGTTTTCTAAGGTTCTTGAGCTATTTCCATTTTGGATTACTATATTGTGTGATATATCAACGGATCAAGAAACCTCTGCCATAGAAACAGATCATTCTTTGAAATTACTTGAGAAATTGAGTCTAACCCGAACTGGTTGTTTGGTACACCGTACACGGATCTGTTATTTAGGAATTATAAACCTAATGGTTGTTTTCTACGAAGATTAATAATAGAAAAAATACACTCTTGTCTGTTGGGCCAACAGCCCAACCGATTTTGGCCCAGATTTTTGCTTTCAACCCGGATTAGCGCAGGTTGTACATTTCCATCTTTTAACCCTCATTACTATCCCCACTTTTTAAATCAGGAATTTTGATTAGTGATTGATGGAAACTGCAGTAGCAAAGGTAAAAGTATTCTAAATGAGACAACAGTAATCAAATAAGTTTAGTTTTTTTTTTTTTTTTTTTTTTTTGTTTTTTTACGAAGGACGGTAAAGTTTCTTTGCTTTTAGGCGAACAAACTCATACGAATAGATCAGCTACGTACCTACTGTTTGATCCTCGATCCACTCTAGAGAGCATTTTAAAGTAGTCTTATAAGAATTTTACAGCCAAACAAAGGCGCGACCAAACTAAGTATTTTAAGAGAACAAAGGAAGAGAACAAAACATAGTGATGGTGGTCGGATCTGGTCAACTTTTTGTATTGTGAAGATTCTATTTGCGGTTAAGAGCATCCTAGAATTTATAATCCATTTGAGGATGTTTTTGACCCATTTCGAAAATTGGACTTTTTGAGGTCTTTAATTGTTTGAATTGAGTGTTGTTCCGATCGATTGAAAATATCAAGAGGAGTTCAAATCTTTAATTTGAATAATTTGGGAGTAGATTTGAGTAAATTTCAGCAGCTGTTCAAGGAAGAAGACATAGTGAATTTTTACTATATCTATAACAACTAACACAAAGGACCGAATTTGTACAATAGACTATTATACACTATTATAATATATTCTTATATACTATTATACACACCTATATACATTATGTACATGCCTTGTATATTTGTATAATCTATATCTATCTATCTATCTATCTATCTATAGTATTATAAGAAATACGAATAATTTATGTTAAATGTTGAACAGTTAAAATATCCTTTAAATATTGATCGACTTTTATAACCTTAAAAACTTATATAATTTAAGAATATAATTATAAATTATCTAAGGTTGGAGTTCTTTTCCGATTTAAACTACGCCATTGGCCGATCTTACAACTGAAGTCTCTTCCAAATAACCATCACAATGGGATTGAAACCTTTCTTTAAACGTTTGATTCCCTGTGGGATTCTACCAGAGACTTATTTTAGTATTTAAAGGAAGCTGGAAGTCAATGATTTTATACAAAGGGCTCTATACGAAATTGATGTCACACGATGATTGCTATTTTAATAAATTGTATATTTGCTTCTTGATAAGGTACGTATTCCACAAAAGTAGTAGTTCAACCTTTAGCTTATCAAGGCTAGTTTTATTATATTAAATTCCATTCAAAAGTACGCTCCTCCATCTATTTTATTCATGTTTTAGATTCTTAGGGTAATACATATCTTCTTCAGTGGTAAATTAACTGTATGTCTCCATTAACTATTCTTGAGATTTCAAATTATGAGAACATTAACGTTTGCAATATTTTGCCAGTCATTTAAATTATATATTACGTGTGTTCATGCTGATAGGTTTCAAGAGACTCGAGTTACGAGATGCTCGAAGATAGTATTATTATAAATCCTATATTCTTGATTGTTAAATTATGTTATTCTAATATATTCTACTATTAGTTCTTGATACGTATGTATTTGATAATTTTTGCTTTGATTGTATTGTAAATATCATTATGTTAATTTATAAACCAAAATAATATTTTCTCAGTCACTAGCTTTAGAAATTTATTGGATATAATAAAGCAAGTTAAAAATGAATATAATTATAATATTCAATATACTACACAATATATTTTTTCGATTTAAACTACAAGTTTAGTTCTAATTATAATATGAGTCAAACATGCAGCAAACTCCCAACAACTCCTACAAAGTTGCTTCGCTTCTTATTTTGGTATGAATCAAATATAATTGATCAATTAACTTTAAATTTGACTACACCTATGAGATAATCCCAGACCCTTTAAAACTTCTTCCTAATCTATATGGAATTATAGTACCATTCAAGTATTCTCCTTATTGCAAAAGTTCTAAAGCCATACCAGTTACACATAAATAAAAATACTTTTAAACACCTTTAATCATAGACAACGAAATTACATAATTATGCCACAAGTATAAATTTTTACAAGGTGCAAGTCTTGTTGATGTCTCGCCAATTAGTCCTAGACCAACATACAGTTAACATGAGAAACAAACTTCAAATTGGCTCCCAAGTCCAATGGTGATAGCAAGAAAAATATGTTCATCATTAAGTGAAAATGTAAGTTGTGAAAATACATGACGAAAAGAGATATCTTAGCAAATAAAAATAAATTTGTCGATACTAAATAAGTTTTTGATAGTTACATTCCCTGGTGATACCAAAACACTTTTCAATTTTCACTACACAGAAGATGATACCAATAAATTTTGCTAGAAATAATACTTACATATTTTGATACTAAATAGCCTTTTGCTATACATGTTTCTTGAGAAGATTACTATACCAAACTTAAAAAAGATCTTTCTTATACATAGGTTGATTTTGAAGAAAAAGACACCCATCATGATACTGATATGAATTTCTAGATCCCCCGATTGCCTTATATAATGGTACAATCATAGTACGTATGGAGGTTAGTCACTAATGTCATACATGCAGAAATTATAATGGGTCAATGTGCTTTAGGTATTATGTTAACGTAACATTAATTTTTTAATATTTCAAAGATATGGCGTTGTATCCATGTCAATTCTTTACAATGATTCTTTCTTCTTGTATATTCTAATATAATAGTTTCTTATTCCGTCACATAAATTTTATCCTTTAAAAATAAAATTCACAATAAACAAAATTGTAATTTAGGTTACCTTCCTGATATTTTGAATACTACAATCAACTAAAACTTCGATTATTAATTTTCCTTTATTTTACTAGGCAGAGAGTCCTAATATAAAATATTCTCTTTTTTATTGTTTGGCCCGTATAGACTATCTCATATATATAGGAATTTGAAGTAAACTAATATTGTAACTCTTTAAGTGAAGTTCCAATATAGACACGTTGATGATCTTAAGATTATGCAAAGTTAATTGTTATAGTATTCTAGGTAATCAAAGAGATGATAGCTGGTAAAATAAATATCTTGGGGTTTCATAACAATTTGCAAGTATTATATATAATATACATCTTTTTAGAGTTAGGTTATATTATTATGTAAACTAATTATAATTGTAACTAAATTTATTTTCTCCTTTTTTTTATATTAACCTATTATGTCCTTCCCTATTTGAACTATTACCATTTACACAATTATTATATTTCTTTGTTATTTATGTTAGAAATTGTTAAAAATATCTTTATAATTTGAAAATAAATTTATTTAACTAAAAATAAATGTTACAATAAAATATTTTAATTTAAAATTATTTTTGAATATTTAAGATTTTAAAATCAACTAAAGGTTTGATTAATAAATTGCTTTTCCAAAATTTAGGATTTTTTTCTAAATCTTTCTGAATTTTTTAGTTTATTTTAAACACGTAAGGAATGATGCTGCAAGTTTTTATTTCAATTCTTTGTCCTAAATGAAACAACCGAACTAATCCAAGTTATGCACACCCCTAATATTAATATAGATCTTTAATATTGGAAATCACAATGCAATTTCTCTAGGGTTCACAAAAGCACTTCAATTTAAAATCTTTTTGGTTTAAGTATATTTGCGCTTGACTTTCTTTAAAAAATTATTTTAACTAAGTGTTCAAATGACACTGTTTGGGGTATTCTAACTCAGCAACGATGTATTTAGCGGTTAATACATAATTAATTAAATCAAAGTGTTCCCTTGCTGATATCTAAGTTTTTTAGATGAGATGGTTCACATAATTCACCATACTAGAGCAGGCAAAAGTCCAGAATTCGAGTCTTGACGCCACTATTAATTGAAGTCTGAGATCAGTCCAAGACTAAGGCCGAGCAACTAGCTGCTGTAGGATTGTACGTCTATCTATCTCACACGCTCCCCTATATATATATATATATATACACACACTATTTCTTCTTTAGTATTTTTGTGTATGAGGTGTGATTGAAGCTTTGAATAAACCATAATTGAGATTGAAAACATATCATATTTCTATTTCTGATTCCTTTTGATGTATATTATATTCTTTTCTTATAATATTAATATTTTGTTATCCAATTTATAATATAGTATTTATGATTTTCTTAAAAAATAACTTATTGAGATAAGTCACACGCGCACGTGCGTATCCAAACATTAGTACTATAGTAAAAGCACGAAGGTCCTTAGTGATCGCCTTTTTTTACCCTTTATAGAGATATTTTATATTGGACAAAGTAGTAATATTGTCATGACCCGGATTTCCCACCCTCGAGAGTCGTGATGGCACCTACTAGTGAAAGCTAGCCAAGCCAATTAACCGAATTATATGCCTTGTTTCCATTTACAAATTCATTACAACTTAAAACCAACAACTAAATCACAGCATAACTTAATGAGCGGAATAATAAAATTTCAGACTTTAAAATACCGCTAATAAAATCTCTTTAACGAAACTACCCAAGATTTGGTGTCACAGCTTCACAGACTGTCTAAGAATACTACAAATAAGGGTCTGAAAGAAATAAACAAGTACTGTCTCTGGGACTACATAAAAGAAACAGGTAGAATAGATAGCGGGGGACACCAAGGCCTGCGGACACCTGCAGGACTACCTCGAGTCGCCCGATAAGCAAGACGCTGGAAGCCCACTACGGTCCGAAATCTGCAGTGCTGGGATCTGCACAAAAGAGTGCAGAGTGTAGTATCAGCACAACCAACCCCATGTGCTGGTAAGTGCCTGGCCTAACCCTGGCGAGGTAGTGACGAGGCTAGGACCAGACTCCAGATAGACCTGTGCAGTTATATATATATATACATCTACAGCGGAAAGATATAAGTAATTAAATAATTAAAGCTGGAGAAGGGAAACACGCTTTGGGGTAGCAGATAAAACAGATCATCAAAGAATAATAAGGAAACTACCATATAACTTCTAACACGAATAAAGTGAAATACAGGCAACTTTCACTTTCAGTTCCATCTTGTTGCAGGCGTGTAACCCGATCCCATTTCTCATATCTTGTGGTAGGCTTACCACCCGCTCCCATTTTATTATATCTTGTGGTAGGCGTACCACCCGCTCCCATTTTATTATATCTTGTGGTAGGCGTACCACCCGCTCCCATTTCATCATATTTTGTGGTAGGCGTACCACTCGCTCCCATTTGCATCATATTTTGTGGTAGGCGTACCACCCCCTCCCATTTACATCATATTTTGTGGTAGGCATACTACCCGCTCTCATTTACAAGTCATCACAAAAATCACAAGAAATCCAGGCAAGGGAACAAAAGCAATACAATAACTTCCCAGTAAGGGAACAATAATATCAAAGCGAACATCCCGGCAAGGGAGAATCAGCTATAACCAATCTTAACTCAACTTCTACTCAGCTCAACTAATGCCAATACTCAATTATAATTAAATTCCACGATAAATAAACTGAGTTCTTGCTCAACATCGAGAATCATCAATTAAGGCGTTAACATATTCCCACAATTGAAACAGTTCCATCTACAATTAATCTCCAAATCCAATTATTATTGTTTTAAGTCTAAACATGACCCATTAATATGACACTGGATCCCTTTAATTCTTAATAAATCCTTATTCAACTAATCTATTTAGCAATTGACTTTATACCTACAGAAGAAATCTAAACCTATAACAAAGAGAAACAACTGTAATGAAGAAACCAGCGTAGCAAATCCTCACGTGAACTCCCATTTCCACATAAAATAACAAGAACAATATTCAGCAATTTAAACAAGAATCACACAACAATTATCCATTTAAGACTCACGGTCGTGCTCGACACCAACGTATAGATACTCGTCACCATGCCTATTAAGACTGGCTAATGGTCCGGTTCTAACCGGACTGGACCGGTTCGGGGCCGAAAACCGGCCCGGACCGGTCCGGACCGGTTAGAACCGGACCAAATACACGAGGGGGGGTTGGGGTCCGGTCACGAAACGGCTCAGGGATTTAAAACCGGACGAACCGGTACTGTTTGGGGCCCGGACCGGCCGGACCGGACCGGACCGGACCGGACCGGACCGGACCGGACCGGACCGGACCGGACCGGAAATTCTGCCAGCCTCTTCCTCTTTAAATTATAGCCGTTGCCAACGGCTATATTGATGAAATAGCCGTTGGGCAACGGCCAAAAACGGCTCTTTGCACCCCATAACCCCTCCATAACCCCCCTAACTATTTTTTCTTATAAATACCCTATTATTTCATCATATTATTCACAAAAATCATCAAACTCTCTCTAATTCTCTCAAAATCATCTACAATTAATCTCCAAATCCAATTATTATTGTTTTAAGTCTAAACATGACCCATTAATAT
>MCJB01051072.1:0-23159 GCA_002018475.1 Nicotiana obtusifolia
CAATTCCAATACGACCCCCACGCTTCATTAGCCCATACCGCTCCCGAAAGGATTCCTATGGTTAAAAAAGTAAATCCTAAACTAATAACCCGATAACTCCAATAATCCAATTGTTGAATCAATTGGGACCTGTAAAAAATTTTAGCAGAAAAAAAAAGAAGTATTTTGTAAAATATTTTCACCCAAGAAAAATGACTCGTTTAAAAAACCATTGCTCTTATAAAAAAGCTGTCTGTTTTTTCGAAATGTAATCACTAGAAGTGCTACTGATAATAATGATCCACATAAAAGGGCTGCATAGCCCAATATCATCATACTTACGTGCATTATTAACCACTCGGATTGAAGAGCAGGTACTAATATTACAGATTGGTGTATTTCAGTTAAAATACCTGACATAGCAAAGCCTTGGGTAAAAATAGCACTAGGGCCAGTTATTTTACTTAAAATTAAAACATTTTTTTTGAAATACGGAATTATATGAATAAGGGAGAAACTCCATGAAAGGAAAATTAATGATTCATATAAATCGCTTAGTGGGAAATGTCCAGAAGAAATCCAACGAGTAACTAATAATCCTGTTATACAGAAAAAAGTAACTATTATGCCCTTTTCTGATGAATCGTATAGTTTTACGATTTCATCGAGTAAAAGGGTTATCAAATGAATTGTAATTACAATTGAAACGATCGAAATGGAAATGTGAGTTAATATATGCTCTAAGGTTGAAAATATCATAAAAAATCTTAAAAAAGAAGAGTCCCTTAATTACATAATTCTAAAAAGGAAATCGGGAATTGAATTCATTATAAGATCTATTTATCCTTTTTAGAAGACGGTATGCCGCCACTCGGACTCGAACCGAGATGCATTAGCACTGCTTCCTAAGAGCAGCGTGTCTACCAATTTCACCATAGCGGCCTGTCTTGAACTCATAATAGCCTATGAATAAGCAATCGTCGAGATTGAGGAAGCTATTTTAGTTTAGTAATGATTCAAATGGATCAATAACAATAAAAAGTTGTTCAAATAGGAATTTGAAGTTGAAGGTTCATTATTTTAGATTTGAGTTTAGAGTCTTAGTTTTTTTATTTAACCTGGGACTTTCCTATATTTTATGCTTTCCTCGAATTGAACTCTTGTAACTAAACCGTTCTATACTCAATTAAGGAATAGAGTTCAAAAATTTTTTGTTTGTGAAGCGCGGTTATAAAAAAAATATAGTATTATAATACAATATGAAAAATTGGTTCCAAATAAAACTTGACCGTTATAGTGAAATATTTTTATAAAGCATGCATAAATGTTACAGAGAGATCTGACTATAGTACTTTATTGGCTGATTTAGGCATTTGGTGAACACCGAGATGCTTATAAATCGGTCAATAAAAAATCATAAGTTGGTCGCCCTCATTGTATGAAATTTTACTTATAAACACTTTTGTTTTTTCAAAGACTATTATTATTTTATTTCTAATATTTTTTGTAATAGCCAAAATACCATTTTCGAAGAAAATCCCTAGTTTTTTCTCCATTTGATTTCCATTGTTCATCCATTTTCATATTAAGATACTTTTATATTTATATTTTATGAACAACTCAAGAGAATTTAAGTTATTTTAACATAAAAAAATTGCTTAATTAACAATACTCTTTTATCAAACACATTACTACTTATTAGTAATTTCAGCACCTTTATCCAGGTATAAATACTTTTTTAGAAATCAGTTTCAGCATTTGATGCTTATCCACTACTTTTAATCAACTAATATCATACATGCTCAATTTAACTTTAAGAAAAAGGACAGTTCGGTGCACAAAGTATTTAAGTTATTTTAACATAAAAAATGCTTACTTAACAATAAATTTTGATCAAACACATAACTACTTATTATTAGTTTCAGCACCTTTATCCGCGCATAAACACTTATTTAGAAATCAGTTTCAGCACTTGATGCTTATCCACTACTTTTAATCAGCTAAATCAAACATGCTCAATTTAACTTTAAGAAAAAAGACAGTTCGGTGCACAAAGTATTTTGTATTTACGTAGTGTCCGGAAAAAGGCTGCACCCCAAGAGGTGATATAGACAGCCTACCCTAATACAAGTACCGTAATTGCAAAATGTTGAGTTAAACTTCAACTTGATTTGGAATGTGTTTTCAAACAGGTTTGATGTTGTTAGGCTGGTAAATGAATCACTAATGGAAGAAAGAGGAGCTGGAATATCAGAAAAGCATTTCCCTTCAAGAATTTCACTACAACTAACTCCAACACTTCAAACAAATGTGTTAAGCATCTCAGTAACCAAATCATCTGATAATCCATTGAGAGAAATTGGAATGGAGAAGTCCATTGAAGGTGGTTTTGATCCTCCAAATCCTTACATGGGATTAAAAGTTTCAGCTTCAGAAACAGTAACTATGAGTATGAAACCTTGGAAATTTGAGCAATCTGTTAATGGAAATGGTGCAAATTTAAACTGGTTTTTACATGATAGTGGGAATGGAAAAGAAGTATTTTCATCAAAACCTTCTGTTTTTTCATTAATACAACCAAAGGCTTGGTTCAAGAATAGATATTCAAGTGCTTATAGGCCATTTACTAAACAAGGAGGGGTTATATTTGCAAAAGATGAGTATGGGGAAAGTGTAATTTGGAAAGTGGATAAAAGGGCTATGGGAAAATCAATGGAATGGGAATTGAAAGGGAGAGTTTGGTTAACTTATTGGCCAAATAAACATATTACTTCTTATGCTGAGACAAGAAGATTGGAATTTCAAGAAGTGCTTCATCTCAACCTTGGGTAGTTATATATTTTAATTTGCTATAATAATAATTATTAGCATGTATATTTTTGGTGTTGCATAGGTATGTTTACTTTATTAATGTCAAACTGTATTTTGATGAAGTTGAAATTGTTAAGATTATAATTCTTCTTGTATTATATGAAACTGCTTTTTTTCTTCTTTTCTTTTTAGTGTTCCTCAATTTAATGAAATAAATAGATAGATGTCTAATCTCAAAATTTCCATAAACTCTTGGAAGCTTCATTAGGAGATCATCTTATAAAATTCATAAACTTGAAATATTCACAGAGAGATAAAAACACCAAATAATGTCTTTACAAAACTAAGGTTTGAGAAATATGTTGATTCATCCCTCGGATCATGAGGAACAATCTTGAAGAAGAATCAAGAGAAAAATAAAATTATACCTACAAATATTCATCAATAAAATTATTTTCCTTCATATATATATATATATATAAAAGATGGTGTCTAGTATAACATGATACAAAATAGTAACTTTTCCCCTAGTAAGGTACATGCACTACATGTCTACGTCTATAATTAGAGGCGAGGTGATTTGAAACTTGTGAGTTTGAGATTCTAATCAGTTAAGCTACTGAGTTTTAAATTAATAATTTTTATATATTCAATAAAACTTTTAAAACAAATATAAAATTTGGACCAAAACTATTAGATTTTGCCGAGGTCGTAATCTAAACTCTAGCTTTGCCCTTGTCCATATTTAGTTTATGGTCCAAGAAGCGCGAGCGCGCCCACTGCCACCATCCAATGGCTCAATCTAGCATAGTAGCATATATGGACAGTTTTTGTGGTCCATGAATGGCTAGTATATGAAAGAGCAACATCATATTGAAAATTTAGAACTAGAAATGGTCCTCCTGTAGTTAAGGTGTACATAGGTCCGGTTGACTCGGGTTTTGCAATTATCAAATCAAATCAATAATGTCGGGTTATTAAATCTAAAAATCAAATCAAACTAATAAAACTCGGGTTTTTCAATCTCGAGTTTTCGTGTTTTTGGTTTTTTTTGCGATAAAATCTTCGTAGTACAAAATATATAACTTGTGCTCCAAATATTTCTTTAATCCTAGTAAGATACAACTATATAAAGTGTCTTTCAAGAAAATAATATGAAATATGAGATGTGTCAAGGCATTATCCTAAAATATGCAACAATAAAGACAATAAAATCATATGATATAAATATTGTTAATTAAAAAGTCATAATAGAAATAAACATAATCTAAAAGTACTAAGTTATGCTAAAATAAGTAAACTAATAATGGAGTATTAATTACATGACTAAATCTAAAGAAAAAATAAAAATAAGTTTTGCATCTTTATTTAAATCATTGTAAAACAAAAAATAGATATTCAATATATTGTCATTTTTAGTATTGAAATTGAATGTATTTTGTTAGCATTCATATTTATTTGATTTTGCTTTGGATTTTTATTAGCATTACTTGAGTTACTAATATTAAAGGCTGTAAAACTTATTGGAACATTCAAAAGTTCTAAGTCCAATCTTGAAATAATACATTAAAAGATAAAATTATAAAAAAATTATAAATTACATCACAATAAATATATTTATGTATTAAATATATTTACAATTTTTATATATGTAATATCGGGTTGGTTTGGTTTCGGTTTGACTTTTTTTAGTTAAAATCAGACCAAATCAATTATGGTCGGGTTTTTTGTTTTCATTATCAAACCAAATCAAATCGAACCATAATAAAATATTTTTTTGATTTGACTCAAATTATTAATTTAATACGATGTGTCGGTTTCTTTTGTACACCCCTTTCTGTAATATATGGCAAGCCTTAGCTTACTGAAGACGACAGGTGCTTCTTTGTCTATGGACCGCATCTCAAGTCACAACCAAAAGAAGTAACATAATGTAAATGAATAGCCTTTATTCACCTTTACCGCTAATTTATTCATTAATAATATTTGTATCAATTCAATAAATACATGATAAATATATTTATAAATATAATTATTATTAAATTATACTTTATTAACGCATATTATCGTCTTCATTTATTACTTAAGGATGATAAAGTATTATAAATTGATATAAGCACCCGATAATGACGAATATAGCATAATTTTTAACTGAGCTCGTTATTCTTGATGCAGAATATAAATATACATATAAAACCGCTACAATATAAATAAATATTAACTCATAAACTATAAATATTAAATGTATAACAAATTTAGAACTAAAAACCTTGAAAGCTTTATTCGTTTATTTAACTTTAGCACATAAAAAGAGAATGGATGAACAAAGATTATCTTAAAAGTGAAAGTTCATACTTTCCATGTAATAAAGCGATTCTTTTGTATAATATATAATAAATAAAATTTAAAAAATACGTGTATCTCTATTCTTTTGAATTATTAATAAAACTATAATTCTAAATTACCTAGTTTTTTTTATCCATCCAAGTCACATTGTTCAAGGCAAAATGGCAATTAGAATATTGAAAAAATCAATTCAAAGGTACCCTTGGATGACCAAATGCGACTCCCCTGGATTCGAGGCAAGATTAGGTCATACGTCTTAAACTTTTAATTACACATCCTACGCACTTTCACAATGGTTAATCAACAAGATAAGGATTAGGGGCTGAACCATGTTCCGAGTACCGAGTGCTGAAGCACCCGTTAATTCCGACACAAACTCTGTATAATTATATAGAAAATATAGGGAATACTGTTATAAAGAACTATGATGCACCCATTAAATAAAAAATCTTTTGGATGCTTTGGTTAAGAGGTGAGAATAGAGTGCACAAATATGAAGTGGTCAAAGGTGCGATTCTTGCATGGACTATTTTTTTTATATAGCCAGAGAGTGAGCACCCACGACCTTAAAATCCTGGATCCGCCACTGATAAGGACAATACAAAAGTGGTAAAAGTGGTGTTACTTGTAAGGTAAAATTTTTTCGGGTAGACAATAAGTGTTTGCGGTCAAACTTTTCTATAACATTCGTCTTTAATAGTATTTTATTTTTTTAAAATCGATTATCACGTTATCTTATATAATAGTATACATTTCCTATAACCATATTTTGTTATAACAAGTAACAACCAATGTTTCCAAGCTTTTCCTACAATAACCACTTAATAGCTTGTTTAGTCAAACTTCTAAATTGATTGATTTTAAAAACTATTTTTTAAAAGTGTTTTTAAAAAAAAAAAAATTTGGTAAGAAGTGGTTCGTGTTCAGTAAAGTAATTTGAAAATTACTTTTGAACAGCAAATAGTGTTTGATCATGCTTTAAAAAAATAAAGGATATTTTTTCAAAAATATTTTTCAGATAGTGTTTATGGGAAAAAAACTACTTTTTTCTATTTTTCAACAACTGCTTATGCTTTTACTCAAAAGTATTTTTTTTCCTTCTAAAAGTTTGGTCCATAACTTTAGGAAAAAATACTATTGGCCAAAAAAATATTTTTTCCAAAAAAAAACTTGACCAATTATGCTATTAGACCACTTCTTCAAACATCATACTTCAATTGTGGTACAATAGGTTCAAAATAAACTATTGTACAATAACTAAGGAGAAACCATTTTGATTGAAATTTGTCTACATTGGTTACCAGTTCAATCTTTTGGAAATATTGGCTATAGATTAAATAGAAGCATCCAAATAGGCTGGCCACGAAATTCAAGACCTAATTCTTCAAGCATTATACTTCAATTGTTGTACAATAGGTTCAAAACAGACTACTGTACAATGACTAAAGAGCCAGTTTAATGTGAAATTCTATACATCAGTTAAATCTCCAGTGCCCCGCCGCCACCGCAGCAGTCCTCCGTTCTCCCAGCGCCCAGCGCCCAGCGCCACCACATACCGCTGCCACCACCCATAAAGCTAGTTAGCTAGCTATATGATGTTCAAATTCCCTCCTATGATTCAGAAATGAACTTATCACCTCGTATTATTCCCCCTTTAGCTTCCCATATACTCACCAAAACTTCCCATCTCTTAATTCAAACTCACCACCCCACTTTTTCAACCCAAACTCTTCAAGATTCCTCCAATATAGTCACCTCTATATGCAATTCCCTACGTAGAGGAGAAAATTGGGAATCCTTAACTAAAAAGTTTCAATCTTTTCACTTCACACCCCCAATTATTCAACAAGTGCTCTTAACCCTCAAAGAACCAAGTGATTCCAAAAATGCTCTGAGTTTCTTCCATTGGTCATCAAGAAATTGCAATTCTCGACATGGGGTTTTCATTTATTGCATTACAATTCATATTCTTGCAAGGTCTAAGCTTGTCAAAGATGCAAATGCACTGCTTGAATCTGCTTTGAAAAATGAAAATTTATTTGTTGTTCTTGATTCTTTAATTGAAAATTATAAGTTAGTTGATTCGTGCCCGTTTGTGTTTGACTTGTTTGTTCAATGTTGTGCTAAGTTGAGAATGATAGATAAGTGTTTAGATGTTTGTAAATTGTTGGATGAAAATGGGTTTATGCTTAGTGTCATTAGTTACAATACTATGCTTCATGTTGTGCAGAAATCGGAAAAGACTAGTATGGTTTGGGGTATTTATAAGTATATGATTGAGAAAAGGATATACCCGAATGAAACGACTACGAGAATTATGATTAGTGCTTTGTGCAAAGAAGGAAGGTTGCAACGATTTTTGGATGTTGTGGAGAAAAGTCATGGAAAAAGATGTCAACAACCTGGGGTTGTTGTGAATACATGTTTGGTATATGGGATGATTGAGGAGGATAGAATTGAAGACGGGTTGAGTTTGATGAAGAGAATGTTGCAAAAGAATATGATACTTGATGCTATTTCGTGTTCTTTGATCGTTCTTGCAAAGGTGAAGATGAGAGATTTGGAGTCTGCTTGGGGCGTTTATGATGAAATGCTTAGGCGGGGTTTTGAAGGGAATGCACTAGTGTATGATTCGTTCATTGGGGCGTATTGTGAGGAGAAGCAGATAGATGAAGCAATTAAGCTGATGGTCGAAATGGAGCGTTTGCATATGAAACCATTTGGCGAAACATTCAATCATCTGATTAGGGGTTGTTCAGAAGTGGGAAGATTAGAAGAAAGCATGAAGTTTTGTGATAAAATATTAGCGAATGGGTTGCTTCCTAGTAGTTTGGCTTTGAACAAACTTGTCGCTAAGCTTTGCGAAAATGGAAGTGCAAAGTCTGCTGATCAGCTATTGACTTCTCTGATGGATAAGGGTTTTATTCCAGATCAAAGCATCTATACTTACCTCATTGTTGGTTATGCCGACAAAGGTGACATTGAAGGAGCACTTAAGCTATATTATGAAATGCAATATAGGTCGATCTCTCCTAATGCTTCTATCTTTGATTCATTGATTATTGCTTTGTGTCAATGTGGGAGATTGAAAGAAGCAGACGAGTTTTTCTCTTTAATGATTGGTCAATCATTGACACCAAGCATTCATGTTTACAAGAAATTGATTGCAAGCTACTTGGAGAGGGGCGATGAAACAAGGGCTCATCAGCTGTACAGACAAATACGTAGAGACATTTGACAATATACAATGGAGTAGTTTCTGATCTTTCTACTTTATTTGAAAGCAATAGAGCTGCATCAATAAGCAGATTAAAAATAAAAGTTTTCTCATAACGTTTTTCGTGATGGTACTGGTGAGCGTTGGTTGGCAAGTGGTAACATGATCTTCTACACTGTAGTTTGGTTGTTGGTATCATAATGTTTTGGATGGTATCTGAGTTATCATTATACATATTGACTACTGAGAGGTGCTTATGTTTTAAGTAGAAAAAGGTGGTGAAAGGTGAGAGAATTATTTCAGTATTAACCCAACTGTTCCTTAACTCGCAGCTGTTGTTTCCCTTGATAGGGGAACAAAAATAAGCTGGACGGCAAGGAAAACTTGAAGCAAGCTGGCAGAAAATAAATTCCTTCACTGTGTACTTTCCTGTTAAAGTTATCTTATTATCTTTATATTCTTTTACTCCTAATATAGTTAGTTAATGCATAGCATATCAATAGCCAAATTTTCTGATGAGCAGTTGATTGCATGGAAACAACATTTATTAGGGATATACGACTCTTTGGACTAATTCTTTCCTCCCATTTATTTACTTCACTCTGAGGAAAGAAAAGTCTGAGATTTGTAGCTCAAAGTGGCAGTGATATTAAGTAAGGTGGAAAATTGTGCTTGACCTTCATATAAACCTGATACATTGACGGTTTTGTCCATACTTACCAAAGTAGTAGCCAGGTTCATGTGCTTGAAGCTATAATGAGGAATTGTAGTAATATATTAAGGGGAGTATCCACTTCTGCAAATTGAATATCTTGATTCACACTCGACTAGGGAAATGAAACGTACAACTTCAGATATGACATACTGATCTTGTTCTTGTCATGCGTGACTTCATAGTGTATTGCTATGTTAACTTGATGATTAATCATGAGACACAAATTGCTTCGGTTGCTGATATAATCTCCTTTGGTTTTTTATTGTTTACTCCGTAGGAGCAGAAGTTTGTTGATTTCAAGCAGAAGCAGACTATCTTCCGCATAAAGCAATGGCCAGTAACATTGACTTGAGCTCTTCCGGATGTGACATTGCATTCAGGTCATTCTCTTCTTACCAATAATTTTCCTACATTTTGTATGATAGTAAGTTGTTTTTCTACTTCATTTGTTGCTTCTGTATCATGAACATATTCTTTTAATAGAAAAATCACATGTCAAGGTGCAAAAGAGAGGTGCAATTGATTTGAGTACTCTTAGATGGTTGAATCATTTTTCCCTACATGGTATAAGAGAAACTAGGAAATAAAACTACATATTTGTCAATATCCTCCTCCTTTTCCTTTTCTTCTTCTTAGGGCTCGTTTGTTACGGGATAATTAATCCCGAAATAATTAATCATGGAATAACTTGTTTCCCAACCAAACGACCCCTTAGGGGTAAATCTTTCGAGATACATATAGCATATCCACTTGTATATCTTTTGAGTAAAGATTCTATTATACAATGTTGAAAGGAAGAAATCTAGAGAATGGAATGTAATAATGTGTAGCAAGTACCCTTTAAGGACTAGAGTACTTGTAGTTGATTAATAGGGCAGTCCGGTGCACAAAGTATCCGCATTCACGCAGGATTTGGGGAAGAACTGCACCCCCAAGGGGTGTGATGTAGGTAGCATACCTAACGCAAGCGTATTCCTTTTCTTTTTACTATTTTATTATGAAAAGAAATGTATACATGCAAAGCCTAAATTCTAATGCAAAATTGGTTGAAACTATCAAAACTATTCCTTTTCTTTTTACTATTTTAATCCATTTTTAAGCGCCAAATAGCATAGCCAAAATCTGGAATGTTGAAGTGAATCCAAATACAAGGAAAAGGTGGATTAGAGCAGCAAGTTTAAAGCAGCAGCAAATTGCCCTTGTCTTCCCTCCTCCTTTATCCCAAAAGAAGAGAACACATTTTAGCGGAAACAACCTCTTTACGTCATACAAGGTAGGGGTAAGGTATATTGTAGGGGTAAGGTCTGTGTATGACAATTTTGTTACTATGACTTATCAATCCAGGCAAAATTCAAACTCCGCTTCTAATTTGCTAATAATATCAATTTATCTCATTTGACTTTCGAGTTTAAATTATGTTTACCGAGAGTGATAGTTTTCTTAATATTATTATATCAAGTTTACATACCATCCCGACATCAATTAATTCTCCCAGCAAACCTAATATAATAACTTGAAAATTAAAGTAATTAATAACCTGCTGTTACTAGTTACAACTTACATTGATAATGAATGTACATATAATTACCAATTTCCTTGAGTCCAATAGGTGCATAAACATTTAAACCAATCCCCACACTTACCACTCATAGTAAAAGTTTCTTGATAACGTCTTACACAGTAATTATAACAATTATGATCACTAAAACACCATCCATAATCATTATTACCATTAGTTACCAATTCCCAGTCGTGAGCTTCTGTCAAATCTGCGTCCAAAAACAAACTCAAAATTTTATTTACTTATTTATTTTATTTGCAAATATATTTTGCCTGACGAATTCAAAAATTTGTAATCAGTAGTTACCAGGGCAAGAAAATTACCTTTATACGCGTTTGATACGGCCGAAGTCATGTGCTTTAAAAAATAGATTTCGTGGAAAATAATTTTGTTTCCTTGAGTCTTGTCGGTGAATGGAAAATATTTTCATACTTCTGTTATACGAAACACCAGTAAATAACTTAGTCATGAAAAATATTTTCTGGAAGTCATTTTTCTTCGTATAAAACACAGTAACTCTTAATATAAAAATTTTAATATAAATAACAATCCATTTGGGTAAAGAATTTAAATTTTAGTATAAATGACAAGCACAAAACGTATACTTAAAGATCGCTTTTATTTATCTATGTTTGGATCATGAGGAAACAAAACGCTATCAAGGTGTAAATTTTAAGTCTTTTTTTATTTTTGGGTACCATTTTCTTTTGTGTTGGTCCACGTTCTCGGTTCTACCTTTTAAAATTTATAGTTTTTTTTTTTAACAATAGGTTCGTAATTAATTTATAATCAATAAAGCTCTGAATTTCCTGTATAAACAATGCATATGTTCTCGTCCTTATAACTCTTGATCCTAAAAAATTACGGAAAAAAGCAATAAATAATATCCTCATCAGGTGTAATATGTTTGTATGCAGGATTAAGCACTTGCACTATAAAATAAATAAATTACTCACCTAGTGATGCAAAGACGAAAATCAAAGAGCTCAAAATGACAAAAATCCGTGATGTAGTCATGATTTCTTCTTCTGGTCCTCTATGCAATTTCGTGAGAGGATTGAAGGTAATATTTCTAAATGTATTTATATATAAGAAGGTTTAAGCTTTAATTTCTCACAGGATCCAATACTTGCAAAATTAAATTCTAATTAATTCTTCTAATCTTCAGTTCATATTATTTAATGCGACTACACTTTTCATCAGTTTTCGAACAATTAAGACAAATGATTTAATTAAGCTTTTAAGTCGTGTACGTAAAAATTAGAAGAATAATTCAATACTATTTGCATCCGTGAGTCCTCATAGTTGTGCCTGAATCTGCAAGATTTCGTCTCAAATGGCCTTTCAAATTTAATAACAATAGAGTACTTCACTAAAAAGGATTGGGGCGAAATGGTAAGTACTTATTTATTTTTAATTAGAGATTTCGGCTTTGAGTCCTAGGTATGAAGTCACCTTTGTTAGAGAGCGCTTTTCCCCCCTAATATGGGACTTCCCGACGTGAATCCGAATTTGACTGGGTCCCCATATAATTACTAAACATCGAGCGAAAAAGCTCGATTTTAGCAGGTTCGCGCACTCAAGACACTCTCCTTAAAATATTTCATCCACACAGTAAAGTATAAAATTAGGCATATTTCTTAGGGTTCAATAAACTCCATTAATTATAAATTGGGACAAAAACAACAGAAAGTCAAAGAAAGAAAAACCCAGTCTATAAGAAGCTATAGGAGAAAGAAGAATGACTTAGAAGAATTTTGTATACTAGTTTTCAAAAGGTACCTTATATATATATATTGGTGTTGCTCCGATGATTAGTTAGCAATAATTAGTTTCACTCGATTAATTGAAAGATAAAGTTATTAAATGATAAGTAAACATAAAAAGTAATATTTCAAAGAGAAAGTTTCTCCAAACCAATAATGAACATTTTCATTCAGATAGCACTAATTTTTTTCTTGTTTTTAGCTATTCTTCACTCCTTTTACTCAATTTTCATTGTTTTTTTTGCAAGTCTTGGGTGTTTCTCACTTCTTCAACTCTCTCAACCCTTCATATCCTGAATATTCAACATTCAAAGCATAATTAGTTATCTTCTCCAACAAATGGGGCATAAAACTTTATAAAAACAGAAGAGAAGTTAGCTAAAATGCTAATTTATCAGCTATGCCTACACTTGCAGGTGTCATTGTTTGTCAGATATTTTTTAAAATAATTAATTTCAATTAAATGTTAGTGCATGATTTAGATGTTATGATTTAGTTTCAGCTCTCAAATTTCAGTGTTAATTAAATAAATTTCTTGAATTATATTACTGCATTCCATTGTTAATATATTATATTATAATATATTATATTATATTATATTATAATATAATATAATATAATATAATATAATATAATATAATATAATATATTATATTATATTATATTATATTACCTAAGCAAGGGGCCTGTCTATGCCTCAAATACTATGGGACCTTGAGACCTTGTGTACAGGATACCCTTTTAGGGGCTCCTCTGGATAACAACAGCCCTGCAACAACAGATAACGGGCTTTTCCACCGGGCAACTGTATGTAGCCACTAAGGCAAATCCAAGATCTGTAGTAATTATGCATGACTGGACCACCATCTCAGAAATAAGCTATCAATTCTAACACTAAAACTTTAAAGTTCCTATAATAAAATCTCTTGATTTCAATAGAGTCTAGTTCATCTTTATATATATTTAAGCAGCATAGAACTCAACATAGATAGATATCTAGCCGGCTATAAGCACGGCCATCGGAGAAATTATAAATAATTTAAAAATAATTTAAAACAAAATTAAATTACCTTGAGACGCTGTGGTTGTGCCCAAAGTTGGACTATTTTCTTCGTTTCTATACAAACTTCAAAACTTTACAAAGAATTTACAAGGTTATCTTCTAGACAGAAGACAGAGCAACTAGAGAGAGAAAGTGAAAAATGAAAAAATTTTCTTCCGCTTTACAATGAGGCAAAAGCCTCCTTTTATAAAGAAAATTCTATCTACAGTATAGTACAGCTGTGCTCTTAGTAATGCACAGTGATAGGTATCTCTGTCATGTAGGTCCCACTGGGTCCTCCCATTTTATCTTGTCTGCTTCTTTTCTTGTGCCATTTGCATTCTGACGAAATCTTCGTCAGCTTTATCTTCTTTCTCTTGCTGAATCAATTTTTCAGCTTCTTCTAGAATTTGATCCACATCAACTTCTTCGTCAGCTTGTGAGTTCTCATACACGGACTGACTGGTATCACTTTTCATAAATACATCACTTTTTTCAGTAATTTGTTCGAAAAAATTTTTGAACTTCTTTTAGGTAAGCCTCAAACTATTCTTCTTTATCACCAGGTTGATAAATGATTTTTCTGGCAATATATTTCAAGGGACTGTCATCAATTTTTACAGTCTTCGTTTGGGTAGAATATTCCTTTATGCTGCGGACAATGTTATCAATTGTCTCTTGTCCCCACATTTTATTTGTTTTTGGGTTTTTCTTCAGCATCTGTTCCCAAGAATTGTTGTAATAGGTCCTGTATAAATAAGGAATGTGTTCTTCGGTATAACCGAACTCTGGGATCTATTTGTGAATCCAAGGGATGGAAAATTTTAAAAAGAAGTATATATGCCCAATCTTTTTAGGCCAATTGACATGGTCCTTTCTGTATAACAGGTCTAGATTAGGAGATACTTGTACCCATTTATCATATAATTCCTTGAATTTTGTAGGCAAGATTGCAATTGTTGGTCCATGATACGTCCACCAGTTTAAGAACCAATTGGGAATAAATTTTGCGAAATTTTTCTGGCATACTTTTATAAACCAAGTATGTCTATGCTTTTCAAGTTATAATAGAGGGTGTAACTGAATGCCTGGATATAATCCCAGTAGGTGCAATTTACCTTTATGCCATTATCAAGAGTAATCTATCTTTCCCTCATAGTGAAAAGCCCCCATTCTTCAGCAAATATAATTTTCTTAATAATAAATTTTGAGAAATTATAAACTTTCTCATCACTAAAGTGTTTGAAGTGAGATATTTCAACACTTTCGGTAGTAGTCAAAATATTTTCATAATAATTGCGGGTCTTGTATGACTGGCCCGAAAAATATAGATTTTCAAAGAAGTACCTTTGAAGTAATTCCCATGGTTCATTTTTCCTATCAGTATCACCGTCTTTAACAAGAAGTATAATTTCTTGTTTTGGTAATTTCTCGTAGTTCTTAATATCATCAGAACTTTCCATAGATACATTCGCATAAGTATCACTTTGCGGTTTTGATTGACTTTGCATATAGTTTTGCAGTGCCTCATATAATGGGCTTTCTTTAGGAATATCTCCCAAATTGATAGATCTTGATGAAGATGCCTCATCTTTATGAGAGATTCTCTCATTTACAAGAGTTCTATTTCCCATTTGTATAATTGAGTTTGAATAGCTTCCTCTGGAGGTTGTATAACTTCCTCCTCGGCTGTTATATCGGCCTTGATTTCTTCCTCTTCCTTTATTGGAAGAAGACTGGGATGGCCATTCCGGCCTCATCCTGCATACCAAATAAATTTGATTAGTTTTCATTTAAATATTCTCTAGTAAGAAAGTCTGGTAAGGAATTATCAATTCCTTTTTTATATTCAATATCGAAATCAAATAGAGCCAGTTGGGCTTGCCATCTTGCAAAAATCAATTTTGAAGCGTTATGCTTAAAATCTTTGTTGAACATAAATTTAACAGCTTGAGCGTCTGTTCTTATTAAGAATTTTTGATTATACAAATCATCTTGAAATTTAATAACGCATTTAACAATAGCAAGCATTTCATGAGTTACAGTTGCATACTTCTTTTGGGCTGCAGTCCATTTTCCTGAATAATATCTAATAAGGTATTCTCCCTTATCAATTGGGTTTATCTGCTTAAGGATTCCTCCAAATCCGATATCTGAAGCATCGGTTTCAATAATTTTTTGCCATTAAGGATTGGCAAGAGTTAAACAAGGTAAAGAACTGACCTTCTTTTTAACAAGTTTAGCAATATTGGTGTGCAAATCAGTCCAGGGCGATTTATAACTTTTTTTCTAATCTTTCATAAAGAGGTGTCAGGTCTTTAGACAAGTCTTTTATGAAAGGAGAAATATAATTTAAACTTCCCAAAAATCTTTGTAGTTGAGTTCTATCTGTAATAACATTAGGAAATTTAGAGGCAAATTCAATAGTACGTTGAATAGGAGTGATCTTTCCCTGGCAAATATAATGTCCAAGAAATCTAACATTAGTCTGAAATAAACTAATCTTTGGTTTAGATATAACCAAACCATTTTGTATAACAATTCTTTTAAAAATGTCAAGATGCTTAAAATGCAATTCTAAAGTCTTTGAGTATATAAGAATGTCATCAATATAGACAATGATAAAATTCAGATAGGGGTTGAATATATCATTCATAATTTTTTGAAATTCAGAAGGAGCATTTTTTAATCCAAAGGGCATAACATTCTATTCGTATTTTCCAAAAGGGACATTAAAAGCAGTTCGATATGTATGCTCTTTAAATAATTGAATCTGCCAATATCCAGATTTTAAATCGAATTTTGAATATATATTTGCATCATATAATCTCGAAAGCAAATCTTTCTTGTTTGGGATCGGATATCTAACCCATTTTAAAACTTTGTTTAAAGGTTTAAAATTGATTACTAACCTTGCTATTCCACGTTCTTTTTCTGCGGCATTATTGATATAAAAAGCAGTACAGGACCATGGAGACTTAGAAGATTTAATCAAATTCTTTTGCAAAAGATTATCAATCTCCTTTTTGCAGAATTCAACCAATTCAGAATTCATTTGGCAAGGTCGAGATTTAGTAGGAATATTTTCCTCTGAAAAAGTTTCTTTATATGGAAGAGAAACAACATGCTTTTTTTCTATCCCAAAAGGCACTAGGATGATCAGCACAAATGGATATAGCAAATTGTTTAGAAATTAGTTTAACATTTTCTTGAACTTTAGTAGACTTCAAAGTATCATCTACGGTCATGCTATAAATTTCATGCTGTAATGAATTCATATGAACCAATTTTCTATCAATCAAGGCATTTATATTTCTTGTAAGAGGTTCAGTTATAAATTAAAAAGAAATCTTCTTTCCCATATAAGTAGCATCGAACCCATTATTATCAATATGAGTAAAGGAGTAAATGGCTTGTATGAAAGGAGTTCCTAATATAATAGGAGGAAATATTTTTGTCTTTTACAAGAATAAAAAAAATGAGGAATACAAACCTTTTGTTTGCAAACATATGCATTGGGCAGTTTATATTTTATTTTCATTCTATCACCAGATGTAGAACTGATTTTATGAGAAGTCTTTTGATAATATCTGGTGGGGATTATTCCTTCTTGAATATAACTCATATCAGCACCACTATCAATAAGTGCAGTTTCAGTAATTGAAAAGTTGTCATCAATTAAAATAGTACACTTAACATACCATTTATGAGAAGTAACTATTTGCATCATACCTAAAAACAAATCGTGATTAGGATCAGAAATAGCCTTTTTGGAAAATTTAGAAATTTCTTCTAAATCATTGTTTTCAGGTAACATAATCCCCTTTTTCTTAGTATCAGCAATCAGACCAATTGAAATAGCATTTTTCTCGATTTGCTCTATTCTGTGATGAAAAAACATTTGATTTTGTTTAAGAGATTTAATCTCATTTTTTAATTTTTCAACTTCAACCTTTAAATCATCCATTGAAGAGGTATAGCTAGGAAGATTCATATTTTGTGGTGAGTTTTTTTCTAAAAGTCGTTTTAGAACTTCAGCCATATAATATGGAACTTCGTCTAGTATATCTCCTTTTCGAATGGGCTTATCAGCTGGTTTTGAAATAGAAGTAGAAGCCATCTTGATAATTTTTTCTCGTAAAATATGATCTGAAACTTCTTTTAATAATTCTAAAATATTATCAGAAGTAATTGGTTTTAGTTCGAAATCATTTTGAAATTGGGATTGTAATTTATAAAAATTCAAATTATCACAAGAACATTCACCATTACCAGTATCAAATTTATCACAAGTATTATTATCAGGCAAATCAAAAAATTTAATAGATGTTTCAGAGAAAGCAGAGGAAGTATAATCACTATCATAGTCATCTGTCGAGGTTTCTGCCATAATTTGCAGGATTTTTTCTTTGGATTTATCATCCATTTCCAGGGCAAGAGCTTTAATTTTCTCTTTCTTGCAATTTGGGGCAATATGACCAAATTTACCACGCCTATAACACTTTATATCTTTTAGATCTCGTTTAGATCTATCTTTGACGAATCACTTTTCTTTGCGATGTTTTCTTCAAGCATACGTCTCTTCTTTTGATCGATGATATTTTCTTTTACCTTTTCTTTGGTAATAATATTCTTTATCATTTCCTTTCTTTCTTGCTTCTTTTCTTTCTAAAGGAGGAAATATCTTCCATTCCAAATTGTTGACAGAAGTTGCCTAACTGATTTCTTTCAATTAGTTTTTGCCTTTTGAGCTGTTGCTTTAACTTTAGCTCATTGCATAAACTTGATCCTTCTTGGGTACATACTCCAATAAATTTGTCATAAGTGAAAGTACTATAAAGAATCTGGACATTATTTCCACGAAGAGTTTTTCTAACTCTTTCAGCGAATAGAGAGGGTAAACCATCAATAAATTTTCCTTTCCAATGTTCACTATTACTTTCGGGTAGATCCATAACCCGACTGAGAAAGGTATCTTTATACCAACGGAATTCACCTAGATGTTTGCATCTAAGTCCATTTAACAAAGTACGAATATTTTCATACATATTGGTAAATCTACCACTAAAATGTTCAATAATAATCAAGACCAAGGTGTAGACGCAATCTTGTCTACCTGCAACTAAGGCTCTTCCTAGGTTATCTATTCCAGGTTCAGTTTTAATAGCATTGTAGATGGCTGATCTATCTTCAGCAGTCATAAAATTATCCCACCAGCCTCTTAGTTGGTCGATCGTAGCTTTGCAGATCGTACAATACATCAACATGCGATGTACAAGAATACTAATTTGCCTATCAGTTAAGCCATCTAGATTCCATTCGTAAATGGCATAATTGTGTTGGGTTTGGTTCCAGTCTCTTTCTTCAACCAGAACATCTTGAGGGGTTGGTCTAGGATAATAATAAGTAACCATTATGGGTATTTCTCCATATCTTTTTTCTAGTTTTCTAAGCTTATTAAGTTCTGACCTGGTTTCTTCCCTATAATCTTTGGAAGGATTTGAAATATTCTCCGCATATTCAGAGGCTAACTCAAGGGGTTTGAGGTTTAAACCAGCTAATTTTTCATTAACTAGTTGTTCTAATTCCTCTCTCGATTTAATCTTAAAACCAGTAAATATCTGGAGGTCTCTGTATAGAGGGTGCCAGTTTAGTGGACGAAGAGGGTTTATCCGGAATTACTTGAGCTGAATGAACTACTAAAGAGCGATTTGATGAAGGAGGAATGCTAATTTTTTTTTTTTTTACCAAATCAATTAAACAATCAAGTTTTGAATCAAGAGAACTAATATTTTCTCCCAAAACCTTAACATACAAAGACAAATAATTATTTTGAGAAATCATATTATTAACTTCTTTAATACCATTGCTAGCAATATCATCTTCAATAAATCGTTGAAAAGCAGCAACAGTAATACCCGTATTATTAGGTAGTACAAAAGAAACTTGTGGTGGATAAATAGCTTTCACAATATTACCAGAATTATCTAAATAAGTTCGTTCAAGCACTTTAATATACATAGGCATATAGGTGGATAAGAACCACGGAACAAAATATACGATTTGATTGTGCAATGCACAAAATTCATAAAATTCTTGAGAAATACTTCTTTTATCATCAGTATTATAATACTTAGTATACCAGTTTTTAAAACTTTTCCATCTATCATGATAAAATTCTGACAGAATATGTTTTCTTGCCGGCGATCCCGAACTAAAATCAATTTGAAACCTAATCATTTAAACATCATTTGGATTAAAATCCATTTCGGATGTAGTAGGAATATCTTTATCAACGGAATTATCATCCTGAACTATATTGTTTTTATTATCAATTTTTATACGTTCTACTCGTTTATCAGTATCAGCAGTAGAAATCGTATGTAAAGAAGCAGCTCTGTTTAATCTAGCTAGACCATAAACTGGTTCTACTGGAGCGATATAAGATTGGGTTGAAGGTAAAGAAAGCCTTCTGCTGCCAGTAAAAGAATACCTATAAGGTATTAAGGACTTATTGTCCTCAAATTGAATACAAATTCTACCTTCAGTAGTTTGACTAACATGCGAATATTCATGATTAGTAATATCATTAGATTGTTGACTTAGGGATATAACAGAGCCTAGGAATTGTTTATGGTATTTAAGAGTTATGGTATTCAACATAGATATGCTAATTGATTATGAATATTGGAGAAACTAGTATTAAAAATACTAGAATTGAAGAGGTAGATATACCTCAAAATCTTGATTTATTAAACAAATGGACTATTTCCCAAGTCTCTATTAATATGATTTATGATTATGGATTATTTGATAAATTATCTTCTATACAACTGATAAAAACAACTGAGCAATCACTTGCTTTGAATTCTTCAGAACAAACAGTTCAATTATTGAATGAACGAGATATTATGCTTTATAAAAAGAAATATAGTTTTATGCATATTGGCATGGTTCAAATTGCATTTAAGCCTTTAATCCTTAAAGGGTTACCTGAATATTTTATGGCTGCATTAAGAGATGCTAGAAATTTTAATTTTAGACAATCTCTGATGGGTTCTATTGAATCTACGGTGGCTTATGGTCTCGTATATTTCAAATACTCAACCCAACTTGCAATTATCATTATCTGATATTAATATTCTGGATACCTTAACATTAAATGTTAAGACTCATGGTTATAACTATTCTCCTGGATCTGAGCTTATATGCTTAGCTTATAGAATTTATTATAAATTCTTGTTTACTTTGACTCCTCAATGCAAATTGACAGATACGTCAAACGAGACTATGATTTTTGAAATAAATTTTGCTAGATCCAAAGTCACCACTAGGAGACTTATTGGTTGGAATGAAATTAATTTTCCTTCATGGATCTTAGACTCTGTCATATCCCCGAGTCAACAATCTAATGATAGTACTAATCATGAATATTCGCATGTTAGTCAAACTACTGAAGGTAGAATTTGTATTCAATTTGAGGACAATAAGTCATTAATACCTTATAGGTATTCTTTTACTAGCAGCAAAAGGCTTTCTTTACCTTCAACCCACTCTTATATCGCTCCAGTAGAACCAGTTTATGGTCCAGCTAGATTAAACAGAGCTGCTTCTTTACATACGATTTCTACTGCTGATACTGATAAACGAGTAGAACGTATAAAAATTGATAATAAAAGCAATATAGTTCAGGATGATAATTCCGTTGATAAAGATATTCCTACTACATTCGAAATGGATTTTAATCCAAATGATGTTTAAATGATTAGGTTTCAAATTGATTTTAGTCCAGGATCGCTAGCAAGAAAACATATTCTGTCAGAATTTTATCATGATAGATGGAAAAGTTTTAAAAACTGGTGTACTAAGTATTATAATACTGATGATAAAAGAAGTATTTCTCAAGAATTTTATGAATTTTGTGCATTGCACAATCAAATCGTATATTTTGTTCCGTGGTTCTTATCCACCTATATGCCTATGTATATTAAAGTGCTTGAACGAACTTATTTAGATAATTCTGGTAATATTGTGAAAGCTATTTATCCACCACAAGCTCCTTTTGTACTACCTAATAATACGGGTATTACTTTTGCTGCTTTTCAACGATTTATTGAATATGATATTGCTAGCAATGGTATTAAAGAAGTTAATAATATGATTTCTCAAAATAATTATTTGTCTTTGTATGTTAAGATTTTGGGAGAACATATTAGTTCTCTTAATTCAAAACTTGATTGTTTAATTGATTTGGTAAAAAAATTAGCATTCCTCCTTCATCAAATCGCTATTTAGTAGTTCATTCGGCTCAAGTAATTCCGGATGAACCCTCTTCGTCCACTAAACTGGCACCCTCTATACAGAGACCTCCAGATATTTACTGGTTTTAAGATTAAATCGAGAGAGGAATTAGAACAACTAGTTAATGAAAAATTAGCTGGTTTAAACCTCAAACCCCTTGAGTTAGCCTCTGAATATGCGGAGAATATTTCAAATCCTTCGGAAGATTATAGGGAAGAAACCAGGTCAGAACTTATTAAGCTCAGAAAACTGGGAAAAAGATATGGAGAAATGCCCAGAATGGATACTTATTATTATTCTAGACCAACCCCTCAAGATGTTCTGGTTGAAGAAAGAGACTGGAACCAAACCAACACCAATTATAACGGTGATGCCATTTACGAATGGAATCTAGATTGCTTAACTGATAGGCAAATTAGTATTCTTTTACATCGTATGTTGATGTATTCTACGATCTGCATAGCTACTTTTGAAAGAAATACAGAAACAGTAATTTGCAGATTGATTGTTGCAGGATTTACCGGCCAATTAAGAGGCTGGTGGGATAATTTTATGACTATTGAAGATAGATCAACCATCTACAATACTATTAAAATTGAACCTGAAATAGATAACCTAGGAAGAGCCTTAGTTGTAGGTAGACAAGATTGTGTCTACACCTTGGTCTTGACTATTATTGAACATTTTAGTGGTAGATTTACCAATATGTATGAAAATATCTGTACTTTGTTAAATAGACTTAATGCAGACATTTAGGTGAATTCCATTGGTATAAAGACACTTTTCTCAGTCGGGTTATGGATCTACCCGAAAGTAATAGTGAACATTGGAAAGGAAAGTTTATATTATATTATATAATATTATATTATATTTAATATAATTTCTTAAATTATATTACTGCATTCCATCCTTCACCTAGGACGGTCAAAGCGATTTATTAAGTATTTTTTGGTATTAAAAGAAGAGGCCCAACCCAAAATGCTCTCCGTACACCATAGCAGAAAGCTGAAGCTGAATAGTACACAAGCAAAAAGATGACCGTTTCTCCACCACCGTCTGGTAGAAAACCACCTGACCAGTCTCAAACTGCTCACCTTGTCTGTGCGCATCAACCCCAGCAAGAAACACCTCAAAACAACATCCCAGTTGACAGAAATTTGCAGAATGAAAAATGGATGAAAAACCATCTGGGAACTCAAAACACCCCCTCGACTGTTTCTGGGCCTAATCGAGACAACCCAAGTGATGAAGCTTCTTCTCCAACCTCTGTCCGACAGACCGTTGCTGAAACTAGAGACGATGAACAACCAAAAAACCCGAAAAAGTAATATTTAGCCATGAAAGATAATCGGCTAACTCAAATGACTCAAGACCATCGCCAAAAGTTTTCTGATGTTCAGAAGACTGCTCCCCCCCCCCCC
>MCJB01051073.1:0-59725 GCA_002018475.1 Nicotiana obtusifolia
GGATAATGAAAATGGGTTTTGCATGGCAAATGGGCACTTATTTCTATTCATAAAGAGGTCAAAAATCGGAATAATAAAACTTTCAGGTGTTGAAAATGCTATAGCATTTCGCGTCGCAAAATCAACTTTGCTATAGCAAACTGGTCGCATTTCTGATATTGTTTTGGCCTAAAAATCTGTTTCACTTTGCTATAGCATTTTCGCGTAGCAAAATCAACTTTTCTATAGCAAACTGGTCGCATTTCTGACATTGTTTTGGCCCAGAAATCTGTTGCACTTTGCTGTTGCATTTTCGCGTAGCAAAGTCAACAATGCTATAGCATTCTGGTAGCATTTCTAACATTTCTGCAGATTTTCTTTTCCAACGATGAAATGGTCCGTTTAACCACCTAAAACTCACCCGAGCCATTCGGGACCCCGTTCGGTTATACCAACAAGTCCTAAAACATATTATTGACTTAGTCGAGGCCTTAAATATATCAAACAACGCTAAATACATGAATCATACCCCAATTCAAGCCTAATGAAACTAACAAATTCCAACTTCTACATTCGATGCCGAAACCTATCAAATCGAGTCCGATTGACCTTAAATTTTGCACACAAGTCATAAATGACATAACGGACCTATGAAGATTTTTAGAACTGGATTCCGACCCAGATATCAAAAAGTCAATTCCTCGGTCAAACTTTTCCAAACATTTTCTATTTTCCAACATTCGCCAAAATGGGTTGAATTGTCCTACCGACTTCCAATTTCAAATCCGGACATACGCCTAAGTCCAAAATCACCATACGAAGCTATAGCAACTCTCGGAATTCCATTCCGAACCTCGAATCAAAATCTCGCTTAACAACCGAAAATAGCCCAAATACTAACTCCACCAATTCAAGCCTAATTCTACACCGGACCTCCAAAACCAATTCCGATCACACTCCTAAGTCATAAATCATCTCCCTAAACTAATCGAATCGTCGAAATTCACATCCGAGCCCTCTAACTCATAAGTCAACATCTGATTGACTTTTTACAACTTAAACCTTCTTGAAAGAGACTAAGTGTCTCATTTCTTACCAAATCTACTCCGAACGCAAACCATTCAACGTGATTACATAAAATACGGATAACGAAGCATAATAAAGTAGAAACGGGGAAAATGGAGCGGTAACTCATGAGACAACTAGCTGGGTCGTCACATGAATTTTTCCTCACAAGGTTAGACATGAGACTTATCTCGCTCTGATCCAATAACCGGCTACAACGCCTCTCTAACTTCTCAACCCAATGCCAAAAGATCCGAAACTAATCAAATAACGTGCAAACCAATCAAAATATACTCCAATACTCGTAATTCAACTATTTATAATGATTCTCATCTCCGCTTGAAAAGTCAACATAGTCAACCCCCGAGCCCATGGGTCAGATTCCAAATATTATAGAAAATAAATGTTACCCATAACTTATATAGTCTGTATCTTGAAAATCATCCAATTTCATCCACGAATTGACCCTCTAATCAAGGATTTACCATTTCTCAACTTTAAGGCTCAAAACCCCAATTTTTGCAATCCAAAGATGGATAAAAATAATAATGAACGAAAATAATCATGGAAAAACATCAAAATAACGTCATGTATTTACCCCCTTGTTGAAAAGAGAACAACGCTGCATAAATAACCTCAAACAGAGCTCAAGAACTCAAGATATGCTCAAAATACGAAAATTCTCTGTTTAAAATAATGTCCAGATGATTTTTGCTCATCGCCTTCGCGGGAGACCTTGGCGTTCACGAAAGCAATTTTTTGCATTGACGGCCAACCCAAAAATTCTTCTTCGCGTTCGCAAAACCACTCTCACGTTCGCTAAGAACAAAAGTTCGCACCAGAAACCAGCAATCTTTCCCCACACGGGAATGGGCATAACTCTCTCACACGACCTTGATATTCGACGATTCATGTTGCTATGGTTCCGTAATTATGATACGGATCTAATGGTTTAATCTAGTGACAAATAAAAGGTTGTTTTCTCAATAAAGTACCCTTTATGCCCAAAAAAGTGGCGCTGAAACATCAAATAAGAGCGCGACACAACCCAAACACATTTGAAACACACCCAAGGCCGCTGGGACCCCGCCCAATCACACAACCAGTTCCAAAACATAACTGAACCTACTTAAGGCCTCAAATCACAAAAAACAACAATAAAATCATGAATCACACATCAATTCAAACCTAATGAACTAATAAACTTTTAAACTTCTAAAACTCATGTCGAACCATACCAAATCAACCCGTAATGACCTCAAATTTTCCATGCAAGTCCCAAATGATACAACGGACCTATACTACCTCTTGAAACCATAACCCGGATCTGATATCAACAAAGTTAACTCTTGGTCAAACCTATCAACCTTCTAAACCTTCAATCTTCCAATTTTTTCCAAAAAGCATCAAATCAACCTACAGACTTCCAAAATCCAAATCCGGACATACACCTAAGTCCAAAATCATCATTTGGACCTGACGGAACGGTCAAAACTCCGATCCGAGGTCATTTACCTTAAAGTCAAACCTTGGTCAACTCTTCCAACTTAAAGCTTAAGAATTGAGAACTATTCCTTCCAAACCAACTCTGATCTTCCTGAAAATCTAATCCGACTACATGTGCAAGTCATAATACATGATGTGAAGCAACTCAAGGTCTCGAACCGCTGAACGACATGCTAGAGCTAAAAACGATCAATAGGGTCGTTATATTCTCCCCGACTTAAACATACGTTCGTCCTCGAACGTGCCAAGAACCGTTCCAGAGTTGCCCAAAATCACCGTTTAACACCTCGTGCACCTACCCGTGCCACCACAACCCATATGAGCATATTAGCTCAAGCCAGACTGAAGATCCTTCCTGCTACTTTAGCCCACAAGCCTTAGAACCAAATTTCAACATCCGGAATTCTCTACCAGGTCTGATTCTAACATACGCACGTCGTATCAATCTCAACACGCTGTACCAAAACATGATCATGCACCCATGCTTAATTCACGTAATGCACCGCATAATTCGTATGCTCATAATAACATCCTCGAACCACAGTCTGCAAATTCACAAAATCGATGCCCGTAATATATCTCATAACGCATATATGTCATGTTCCAACCCTCGCAATACTGCAATAATGAAAGAGTTGTGTAGAAACTTATAACTACCTGCCAAATCAATAACTCATGGAGTCTCTCCACTTGGCGAGAACCATATCTTATTCTGAAATGATTAGTGACGTTTTTCCTCTAATATACATTATATAAATCTGATTGCATTAAGTCCAGGTTGAACAACCTCGTCTAACCCAGTACAAGCTGTTGGGGCAATAAGACACCTCAAACACTTTGTAAATATGACATCGTCAATGTGCCAAGAAGCCACAATTCGAATATGACCAATAAGGATTCCTGAATACAAGACTATCCGGCTTACGTAATGAACAAAAACAACCAAACCAATGCAATGAACCTATCTCAGAGATGAAAAACAAAACACACAAAACAAGTATAAGAAACCGTACTCAACATCTTACTGTTGCGGCCTGCATCCTGATCTAAACATCATACCCGTGGAGGCGTGCCAACTGATCCGCACATAACAATTAATAAGGAAATACCTATCGAGCCAAAATGCTCATACCCACGAAATACCCAAATATCGACCACAAACACGCCAAGTGACTAAAGACAACCCTGGGAAGATAGGTAGCGCCATGCCCTACGAAATGCCAAGCACGACTAAGGTACAATAAACGATCAGCATCTCGAGAGCCATCTCGCTCACATAACACCACAAGCTACATAGAATCACAAAACACGTGTGAATAATCAAGCCGTCTCACAACCCATATGGCATAAAAGAGTAGCACCTGAAATAGACGAAGGCAGGAATATCATCCACCATGCCCGAAGACCCATCCATAAGTGATGTTATGCCGAATAAGCATATCTAATCTGGTATAAAATATACATTCACATTAGGCCTATGAACAGACCTCAAGCCGATTCCGATCATCCCAAAATGGGCCAATAACCTTCCAAAGATCCACAATGACCCTATTTATGGCATATATGATCTACCGTCCAATCCGGAACAAACTCCCACAGTCGGCAACCATACCTGAGTTAAATCTCTACCACATGAATGGCTGACACGTCACACTTATACAATCATCCCACGGGAGATACTCCCACGACCTTCCGCACCAGGTAGCAAAATATGCACATCCATAGCTACCAACCATGCTATTATTGTAATGCAAATCAAGAATCCATAAATCAATACACAATGCCTTTTCCACAGAATACCATTCTCGGCGACATAAAAATAACACCAACATTCTCTGAATATCTGAAATCTCTCCCCAGCTCTTCCGAGCTCGTGATAGTCCTAACAAAACTGGATTGCAACCTTGATCCTCATATTCCAATTCCATGCCGCTCACTGCACCTATCATGCTGCTATGCAAGAGTACAAGAATTTCATCATAACTCCTGAACCACCATTAGAATAAACACTTCATCAGCTAGAACCTTTCACTTAACTCATTTTAGAAGAAGAACCGCAACACATAACCATCTTCTTATAGCAGCAAAAGACAGAATTCAAGTCATGTTCTAAACCGCCATATCTCTTCTGGGACCCATTTACACATAATCAAACCATCATAATGAATACCTCCAAATCAATCAAATTACGAAGGCTGTCAAGCCCGTATGTACAGCCAAAAAACACCTGTATTGCCTTACCACACCGAAGGAAACGATTATTTCTTTAACCATGCCGATCCAAACCACTACTAGGCTGACTCATCTTCTTCCAATTTCTTCTTGACTTGCCTTCAGAATACTTCTATTTAATTAACGGATCCCAGTCAAAACTCATCCTGAGTGAACCAAATTACGAGACCACGTCGTTTCAATACCCATAAGCCATTTCATACCCTCCTCATGTAGTCTATTGTAACTCCAATTGATACACCTGCGCTGATTAGATCTTCTGCGAATTCGAAGCCGTTTCTCCCATTTTCTAACACTGCACCATAGACCAGTTGATAACATAGAAATGCTCCAAGTACCCTTCACACTCTACTACAAAAACCCAATCCTCAGCCACATAACGAACCTGAAAATCCTTAAGCACCACACCTAAAATCTCGAATCCACTAGAACTGTTATTGAGAGTCACCCACTCTAGTCTAGTCCCGATTATTTAACCAAACTACTAGTTGCTCTATTAGCAAATGAGCACTCTAATGAAGCAACCAGATGAATACTTTCCCTTGTACATCACATCCATCAAATCACATGCTCAAATTACCCTTGATGTTTTCTACCCTTAGTAATAAGTAATCCACCAACATACCGATAACCCAAAACTGCAAAGGCACATCACCACATGACCCAATTATAAACGGTAGGCTCTCTCACTTAACTTTAAGCCATAAACACATAAATCCAGAACCCACAATGACTCCTCCTCCTCAGTTGCCATGATCTCGCACAGTTGCACAACCCAATTTCTCATAAATTCTTGTTGCACTAATCATAACACATCCTGAATTAACATCCACAATCGCACATTTGACCTCCTGACACTAATACCATCTTCTTCAAGTGAACTAAGCTCACATAGCAGTACATGCATCCCATTGGATAAAAGGCAGGACTCTTTTTAGGAACTTCATCAGGAGTCATGCAACCCCTAACCTTCTCAAAGGAGATAGCCCACCTATGTAGCCTCATATCGATATCCTCTAACGACATAGCCATAACCACGTCCATTATGAAATCAGTTGATTCTCCTAGGTCCACACTCATCCGCAAGCTACAAGAGTCCGTTCATCCCATTAACATCAATTGAAGGTCCAACAATACGTACCAAAACTCGAAGTCATGTTACACCCCAAAATGATAATCAAGATTACACATCCCTCTACGTTAAACTCGTCCTAAGTAAACTACTTACTCTCTGTTGCTCGTACTTGACCTGCTAACAACCTATCTACCGCGAGACATAACCCTTCATGCCATTCCTCATTCTTCGCTACTAAAATACTGCCTCAAATCGTAATCCATCTCTGTAGCATCAGAACTAATAAATTGCCACCAACTCTAAGCCTCCACAAAGATCATCTTTCTCGAGCCATCAACATTAGAAACATCGATTCGACCTTGAAGCTACCACACACCGCCATCTCTAATACCCGCTTCTTAGGTACCATTTCACAACACCCCGTCCCAAAGACAAATCGATGAAGACCATCATACTGACGAGCCTAAATGCGTTCAAATAAACACGATGACACCACATTAAAAACAAGAATTCCACCAAGTTCAAAAATATCCAATCACGCTACTCCATCAACCAGAGCCTAAACATCTATAGCCTCATTGCCTCACCTCCGCTGGAATTAAATGCTAATCTCTAAACCATGAACCGAGAAATCCTCCTTTTTGGGACATTCACTACCCATAAATAAGCACCCCACCATTCGCACCAGCATTGCACGATAACAACCATGATATCACAATACATAGCCATAGGCAACTCTAAGACTAGGCTGAAATAATAGAACACCCCTCCACAAGGTGACGATAATAGTTCGCCCGAATATGCAAGGAAAAACATCTTGCACCACATCTGCAGCGCCACTACAACTCCTCGATGCCCATTTGATAACAAGTGCTCAACATTGTATAAGAATGAGTGGGAAGGAAGAAGACATAAGCTTCAATGAATTAAATCGCGTGATGAGAAAATCAAGAAGGGAAGCTATCCTAAGAGCACTGTAGCCTCTCGAAGATAAGTACAGATGTCTCCATACCGATCCGCAAGACTCGACTTGACTTGCTCACGACTCGTGAGACCTAAGTGAACCTTGCGCTTTGATACCAAGCTGTCACGACCCAAATCTCATTATAGGTCGTGATGACGCCCAATTATGTTGCTAGGCAAGCCAACGCGGGAACCTCCACTTAAATATCCATTTTAAAATTTTAAAATTAGGATTTTCATTAAATAAATAGAATAAATCTAGCACTCATAGAAACCTTTACTTTTCTTTACCAAATTTCTGAATATAAATAAATCATAAAGTGAAGTGATAATAATAACAGAAATAAAATAGTGAACATCCATTAGGAATCCCCAAAATCCGGTGTCACAAGAGCATGAGCATCTACTAGAACAATACAACACAACCACAACATTTGTCTGGAATATAAAATAGACAAGATATAATAACTCAATGAGATGGAGACTCTATGTGCTGCGAATCGTAGCGTAGAATGCAGCTCACCATAATGTCCCCTTAGCAGCTGCGCCAAGATGACCACCAAATGTACATGCCTCAATACCTGCACATTCAATGCAGAAGTGTAACGAGACTACATAAATCAGCGCGTACCCGGTAAGTATCTAGCCTAACCCCGAAGTGGTAGTGACGAGGGTTTGATATTGATACTTACTAGTGGTCCAATAAATCAAATATAATAAGGTAGACAAGTATAAAACATGGTAATTAAACAATGAGAACATATATAGGCAAATAATATGGTCAACAACTGAACAGTGAACACAAAGTCCTCGATTATCGAATACCTCCTCAAATGGAATACGTAATGGTCAATACCAAATCAACGGTCACATCTCAAGTCAGGAAACTCATGAGTACATGGACTCCTTATGAAGTATTTCGCATTATTCTGCCGAGGCGAGCGGACCTATCTCATAAGAGTATTTCATAAAACTGCCGAGGTGAACGACCTGATCCCATAAGAGTGTGATTCATAATCCTGCCGAGGCGAACGGCCCGATGCCATAAGAATATGTTACTCTGCCGAGGCGAATGACCCGATCCCATAAAAGTGTGTTACATGATACCGCTGAGGTGAACGGCCCGATCCAATAAGAGTATGTTGCATGATACCGCCGAGGCGAACGGCCCGATCCCATAAGAGTATTGCTGAGACGTTCAGCCGGATCCCATTAAAATATGTAATTTTAACGGGTCGCTGAACCCACTCACGAATATACGTGTGAGTTATAAAATTCAAGAAAAACTATCGGACAAATACACACAACGCGGAAGAAATTAGGTAAAAGAAAGTACAATTTCCACGACGAATCTAGTAGCTCGTCAAGTATCTAAAATAGCTCGTCTAGTCTCTGGCTAAATGGAAATTAAAGCATTTAGATAGGCAAGAATAACTCAAATAGTACAATTAAAGCATGGCGTGAGTCTAAGTCTACCCGGACATAGTCATGAATTCTAGCATACACATGAAAACTTGTCACCTCATACGTGCGTAGCTCCCACAACATGTAGCACATAACAAATATAATATCTACGGGGTAAATTTTATCTCACAAGGTTAGACAAGAGACTTACCTCACTCTGAAATCCGATAACCGGCTCCAACGCCTCTCTAACTCCTCAAACCGATGCCAAACAATCCGAAACTAATAAAAAAATGTGCAAACCAATCAAAATATACCCCAATACTCATAATTCAACAATGTATAACAATTCTCATCTCCGCTTGAAAAGTTAACATAATCAACCCCAGAGTCCACGTGTTGGATTCCGAAAATTATCAAAAACAAAATATGACCCATAACTTATATAGTCTATATCCAAAAAATCATCCAATTTTATCCATGAACTGACCCTTAAATCAAGGATTTATCATTTCTCAACTTGGGGCTTAAAACCCAAATTTCTACAATCCAAAGACGGATAGAAATAATAATCAACAAAAATAATCATGGAAAAACATCAAAATAAAGGTCTATTTACCCCCCTTGTTGAGACGAGAACAACGCCGTGAAAAATCACCTCAAACGGAGCTCTAGAACTCAAGATATGCTCAAAATACTAAAATTCTCGATTTAAAACACTGGCCAGATGATTTTTGTTCAAGGACTTCGCGGGAGACCTTCGCGTTCACGAAGAGCAATTTTTCGCATTGACCGGTCAACCCAGAAATTCTTCTTCATGTTCACGAAACCTCTCTCGCGTTCGCGAAGAACAAAAGTTCACACCAGAAACCAGCAATCTTTCCCGACACAGAAATGGGCATAACTCTCTCATACATCCTCGGAATTTGATGATTCTTATCACTATGGTTCCGTAATTATGATACGGATATAATAGTTCAATCTAGTCACAATGTAAAAGGTTGTTTGCTCAATATAGTACCTTTTATGCCCAAAAAAAGATGCCAAAATATCAAATAAGAGCGCGACACAACCCAAACACATCCGAAACACACCCAAGGCCCTCGAGACCCCGCCTAATCACACAAACCAGCCCCAAAACATAACATGAACGTACTCGAGGCCTCAAATCACACCAAACAACATCAAAACCATGAATTGCACATCAATTCAAGCCTAATGAACTAACGAACTTTTAAGCTTCTAAAAAACTTATGCCAAACCATACCAAATCAACCCGGAATGATCTTAAATTTTTCATGCAAGTCCCAAATGGTACAATAGACCTATACCAACTCTCGGAACCATAATCTGAATCTGATATCAACAAAGTCAACTCTCGGTCAAACCTATCAACCTTCTAAACCTTCAATCTTCCAATTTTTGACAAAAAGTATCAAATCAACCTACAGACTTTTAAATCCAAATTCGGAAATACGCCAAAATTCAAAATCATTATCTGGACCTAACAGAACCGTCAAAACTTCCGAGGTTATTTACCTAAAATTCAAACCTTGGTCAACTCTTCCAACTTAAAGCTTCCGAATTGAGAATTGTTCCTTCCAAAAACCAACTCTGATCTTCCCGAAAATCTAGTCTAACTACACGTGCAAGTTATAATACATGAAGTGAAGCTACTCAAGGTCTCGAACCGCTGAACAACATGCTAGAGCTCAAAATGACCGGTCGGGTCGTTACATCAGGGATGTTATGTGATGGCTTGGGGTACAATGTTGATGATATTTGTGTGATGGTGTGATTTTCCTTGTGTGTGCTATGCACCTTACGTGACTTGTTGTGCTGCTTCCTATGCCTAACTCGATATTTTTGATATTACTTGTTTACTTGGGCTATAATGGTACATTTTCACAAGCATATACCATAGCATGTCGTTTACACCTATTCAGGAGTATGAAACTTAACATTTATTGATCATGCACATGTATTCTTATATTATCTGCTTCCATTGTGATATTGAGCTTGTGACCATGCCGGGCGGATTATGATATTGAGGCTGTGACCATGATGAGTAGACTGTGTTATTGAGCTTGTGACCATATCGGGCGAATTGTAATAGTGAGCATGTGACCACGCAGGGCGGATTATGATATTGAGCCTGTGACCACACCGACGAAATGAGATATTGGCACGTGAATTGTCCGTGCGGTTGTGATTAATAATTTGGGCACGAGGTGCCATGAGTCTAAGATTTGTGATTTGGGACTCATGACTTGTGATTTTGAGATGAGGTATCTCGAAATGATTTTTGTGGTGAAATTTGTGTTATAATGCTTTGATTTTTTGGGTTATCATTTATTTTTCTTATTTGTTCTTACCGGTACTTCAACGGCGTTCGGATTAATTTACTGTTTACATCACATGTTAATTCCATGTTGCCATTTACTAATTCTCGTTTCTATTATTAGCTCTATACTTACATATTGTAGAGGTTATTACGACTAGTAGGTGTCCTGATTTGTACCTCATCACTACTCCACCGAGGTTAGTCTTGATACTTATTGGGTACCAACCGACGCGTACTCATACTACACTTCTGTACATTTTTTGGCAAATCCAAGTATTAGAGATATCAGACTCAGGTAGAGTTAGCTTTTTGATCGTGAGGATTCAAGGTAGAGTTGCTTGGTCATCGCAGTCCCTTGCAGTCATTTCCCTTTTTATTGTAGTGTCAGTCATTTATCTTGAACAGTATTGTATTTTGATTTTTTGAGATCTTTCTATATATACAGTAAGAGTTCGTGACACTGTATTACCTAGTCTTTGGAGGTTGTTGTGATTATTGTCGCGTAGGCTTGTTTCACTTTTATTTCGGTTATTATATTAAACTTTGTCTTAAAATATCATTGTTAAACTGGCTTAATTTTTGTAAGTAATCGGCTTAGCTAGTCTTAAAAACTAGGTGTCATCACGATGCCTAAGGCGGAATTTTGGATCGTGACAGAAAGCAAGAGAACGCTTTGCGTTTTCTTATCTTCCGCCCTTGAAATAGCACAAAAAGAGGGATTAGCATTATGTCACGACCCTAACCCCGATCCGGTCGTGATGGCGCCTCTCGTGAAGACAAGGCCAGCCAATTTAACAAAAATCTCATTTTAAGCAGTCAATTAACAAGAAAACAATACAAGAATATTATAATAGCAGTCATTCGCGAAAAATATAGCTAACCATCCTGACAACAGCCCAAATCGGGGTGTCACAATGTCATGAGCAACTAATGAATCCTAATAACAAGATTTCTAATTACAATATCTGGCACAATTTCTGAAGAACATAGGAACAACAAGATGAAAGAGATACGGGGCTGCGGACGCCAGCAACTACCTCGTAGTCTCTGAATCACCGCCTGGACAGGAGAAATCAATACTCCGGGGCGGAACCAACAACGCTTGAATCTGCACACATGGTGCAGGGAGTAATGTGAGTACTTCCAACTCAGTGAGTAATAAGCATAAATAACGACTGAAAGTAAGAAAACACACAAAGCACAAGGCATTCTATAATGATGCATTTAAAAACATCATTTGCAAACAGTAAATAAGTGAGAAATTCAAGTAAAAACTCCTTTCAGCAGGTAAAAACATGCGAAGTAAAACATCGCCCCTCGGGCTATATATATATCAACAAATCCGCCCCTCGGGCAACATCGTAAAAATAGTACCAGCCCCTCGGGCTATCAAATCTCAGAACAATATTAGCCCCTCGGGCTATCACATGGAACAACATCACCCCCTCGGGCTATAATTCACATCACAATGGGTACCCGCGCTCACTGGGGGTGTACAGACTCCGGGAGAGGCCCCTTACGACCCAAGCGCAATATCAAGCCACCTCGTGGCACATATCTAGGCCCTCGGCCTCATATCAATCAAGCCACCTCGTGGCGTATATACAGTATCTCAGGCCCTCGGCCTCATATCAGTCACAAGCCACCTCGTGGCACATAAAGTATCTCAGGCTCTCGGCCTCATATCAGTCACAAGCCACCTCGTGGAACATAAAGTATCTCAAGCCCTCGGCCTTATATCACTCAGTAAAACCTCACATCTGGCCCTCGGCCGCACTCAGTCAGAAAAATCATCACAAGCCCCTCGGGCATAGTAAAACAATAGTTCTCAGCCCAAAAACATCATTAAAATATTATTTAAATCTCAAAACTGAGTAAAAGTGGCTGAGTTGTAAAACAGTGAAAACGGCATGACTGAGTTCAAGTAATAAGTCAAAATAGTGAGGAAACAGTGCTAAAAATCCCCGAAGGGGTTCAAATAATTGGCACAAAGCCCAAATATGGCAATCTGCCCAATCATAATGATAGCAAATAAGTTTCAGTCAAATATGCAGTGAAATCATCAATCGGGATGGACCCAGTCTCAATCCCTAGTAGTAAAATACCCCACGCTCGTCATCGAGCGTGTGCCTCACCTCAATATAGCACTACGATGTACAATCCGGGGTTTCAAACCCTCAGAACATCATTTACAATCACTACTCACCTCGAACAAGCTAAATCCCTAGCCTGCGACGCCTTTGCCCTTCGAATTGGCCTCCACGTGCGTCGAATCTATCCAAAATCAGAACTAATACGTCACAATACGCTGAGGGAACAAAGCCCATGCGAAACAATCGAAAAATATCAAGAAATTACGAAACTAGCAAAACCCGAGCCCCAAGCCCACTTCTCGAAGTTCAAAATTTTTTACATCGACGTGTCCCTTACCTCCTAACAAGTTCAACCATACAAAAATTATCGAATTCGGACATCAGTTCGACCTCCAAATCTTAAATCTAAACTTAAGGGTTTTCACAATTTCTCCTACTTAAATCCCAATTAAATACTAAAATAGCGATATACTAGGGTAATTTGTCCGAGGTTGAGTTAGAAACACTTACCCTGATGTTTCCCTTAAAAATCTCTCGAAAGTCGCCTCAAAATTCGCTTCAGTCCGAACTCTATAGCTCCAAATAATGTTTTAAAATGGCTGAAATCCCCTCTCTTAAGTATCTGTCCAAGCAAGTCTCCTTGGGATATAGTTTTGACGTTGATTTTTGTCTAGAAATATGTCTTGGTCTGCCATTTCAATGTACGATTTGCGGTTCGCATTTTAGAAATGCGACCGCATTTCTGACACGGATCCTGTCCAGAAATCTATCTCGATCTGCGGTCTCAGTGTGGTGGATATGCGGTCTACATTCTGGAAATGCGACCGCATTCCTGATCGCATTCTTGACGTCATTCTTTGCCCAGAAAACAGTCTGGGTCTGCGATCTGGGTGTGTAGTTTGCGGCTCGCATACAAGGTTTGCAATAGCATAGCCTGTTTTGCGATGCCTCTTTGTTCTCTTACAAAATTACGAACTTTCTGGTTTTTCTGCAACTTTCCAAGGACAAAATAGTCCGTTTAACCACCCTAAACTCACCCGAGGCCACTGGGACCTCAACCAATTATGCCAACATATCCCATAACATTATTCAAACTTGTTCCCGCCTTAGGAACGCCCAAAACAACCCTTCAACTCCAACTTCACGTCGGATTCAAGCCTAAGAATTTCAAAATCTTCTAAGTTACTCTTTTAATTGAAAACCCAATTAGACCATGTTCGAATGACATGAAATTTCGCACACACATCCAAAATAACATAACGAAGCATAATAAGGTAGAAATGGGGAAAACGGAGTGGTAGCTCATGAGACGACTGGCCGGGTCGTCACATTCTCCCCCACTTAAACAAACGTTCGTCCTCGAACGAGTCAAGAAACGTACCTGAAGCTTCAAATAGGTGAGGATATCTGCTCCGCATCTCACGCTTCGTCTCCCAGGTAGCCTCCTCCACAGGTCGACCTCTCCACTGCACTTTCACTGAAGCTATATCCTTTGACCTCAACTTCCGAACCTCACGACCCAAAATCGCCACTGGCTCCACATCATAGGTCAAATCATCATCCAACTGAATCGTGCTGAAGTCCAAAATATGAGACGGGTCCCCAATATACTTTCGGAGCATAGAAACATGAAATACTGGGTGTACACTTGACAGACTGGGTGGCAAAGCAAGCTCATAAGCCACCTCCCCGATTCTCCGTAGTACTTCAAACGGCCCAATGAACCGAGGGCTCAATTTTCCTTTCTTCCCGAATCTCATAACACCTTTCATGGGCGAAACCTTCAGCAAGACCTTCTCACCAACCATGTAGGACACATCTCGGACTTTCCTATCGGCATAACTCTTTTGCCTCGACTGCGCTGTATGGAGCCTCTCCTAGATTGTTTTTGCCTTCTCTAGAGCATCCTAAACCAAGTCAGTCCCCAATAGCCTAGCCTCGCCGGGCTCGAACCAACCAACCGGAGATCTACACCACCTCCCATACAGAGCCTCATACGGAGCCATCTGAATACTCGACTGGTAGCTGTTGTTATAAGCAAACTCTGCAAGCGGTAGAAACTCATCCCATGAACCTCCGAAATCAATAGCACATGCACGTAACATGTCATCCAGTATCTGAATGGTACGCTCGGACTACCCATCCGTCTGGGGATGAAAAGCTGTGCTCAACTCCACCTGAGTACCCAACTCCCTCAGCACTGCTCTCCAGAACTGCGAGGTAAACTGAGTACCTCTATCTGAAATAATAGAAACTGGAACAACATGCAGCCGAACAATCTCTCGGATATAAATTCTTGCCAACCGTTCCGGGGAATAGGTAGTATACACAGGAATGAAGTGCGCGGACTTGGTCAGCCGATCCACAATCACCCAAATAGCATCGAACTTCTTCAAAGTCCGTGGAAGTCCAACAACAAAGTCCATAGTAATCCGCTCCCACTTCCACTCAAGAATAGTCATCTGCTGAAGTAAGCCACCCGGTCTCTGATGCTCATATTTTACCTGCTGACAGTTGAGACACCAAGCTACGAACCCCACAATATCTTTCTTCACTCTTCTCCACTAATAGTGTTGCCTCAAGTCTTGATACATCTTCGCGGCGCCCGAATGAATGGAATACCGCGAGCTATGGGCCTCCTCTAGAATCAACTCCCGAAGCTCATCCACATTGGGTACACAAATCTGGCCCTGCATCCTCAACACTCCATCATCGCCGATGGTGACATCTCTAGAATTGTTATGCTGAACTCTGTCCCTAAGGACAAGCAAACGCGGATCGTCATACTGGCGCTCCCTGATGCGATCATATAACGAAGACCGAGAAACCACACAAGCCAACACCCGACTAGGTTCCGAAATGTCTAATCTCATAAACCTATTGGCCAAGGCTTGAACATCAACTAAAAGGGGTCTCTCCCTAACTGGAATATATGCCAAACTCCCCATACTCACTGCCTTTTGGCTCAAAGCATCTGCCACCACATTGGCCTTTCCCGGATGATATAATATAGTGATATCATAATCCTTGAGCAATTCCAGCCATCTCCGCTGCCTCAAATTAAGATCCTTTTGCTTGAATAAATGTTGAAGTCTGCGATGATTAGTAAACACCTCACAAGATACGCCGTACAAGTAATGCGTCCAAATCTTCAATGCATGGACTATGGTAGCCAACTCCAGATCATGCACGGGGTATTTCTTCTCATGGGGCTTCAACTGACGAGAAGCATAAGCAATAACTCTACCCTCCTGCATCAATACACAGCCAATCCCAACTCTTGAAGCATCACAATACACAGTATATGCACCTGAAGCTGATGGCAAAACCAATACTGGAGCTGTGGTTAAGGCTGTCTTGAGCTTCTGAAAGCTCTCTTCGCACTCGTCTGACCATACAAATGGAGCACCCTTCTGAGTCAATCTGGTCAAGGGTGATGCGATGGATGAGAATCCCTAAACGAACCGGCGATAATAGCCTGCCAACCCAAGAAAGCTACGAATCTCTGTGGCTGAGGACGGTCTAGGCCAACTTTGAACCGCCTCTATGTTCTTCAGATCAACCTGTATACCTTCGCTGGACACTACGTGTCCCAAGAAAGCTACTGAATCGAGCCAAAACTCACACTTAGAGAATTTTGCATATAGCTTCTCCTCCCTCAATCTTTGCAATACAACTCGCAAATGCTCCACGTGCTCCTCCTGGCTATGCGAGTACACCAGAATATCATCAATGAATACAACTACGAACGAATCTAGATAGGGCCGAAATACATTGTTCATCAACTACATGAACGCTGCTGGGGCATTGGTTAGCCCGAAAGACATAACAAGAAACTCATAGTGACCATATCTAGTTCGGAAAGCAGTATTAAGAATGTCTGAATCCCTGATTTTTAATTGGTGATAACCCGAACGGAGATCAATCTTGGAGAACACTCACGCTCCCTGAAGCTGGTCAAACAAATCACCAATGCGAGGCAAAGGATACTTGTTCTTGATTGTTACCTTGTTCAATTGCCTGTAATTAATGCACATTCTTATCGTGCCATCCTTCTTCTTCACAAACAGAACCAGTGCACCACAAGGTGATACGCTAGGCCGAATGAACCCCTTATCTAGAAGTTCCTAAAGTTGCTCCTTCATTCTTTCAACTCTGCTGGTGCCATACGATACGGTGGAATAGAGATGGACTGAGTGCCCGGCACCAAGTCAATACCAAAATCAATATCCTTGTCCGGTGAAATGCCCAGTAGGTCTGCGGGAAATACATCGAGAAAATCCCTCACAATTGGAACCGATTTGATGCTTGGAGTCTCAGCTCCAACATCCCTCACAAACGCTAGGTATGAAAGGCAACCCTTCCCAACCATACGCTGGGCCTTCAAGAATGATATCACTCTACTAGGAATGTAATCAGCCACGCCATGCCACTCGATTCACGGCACATCTGGCATAGCCAAGGTGACGGTCTTAGCATGACAGTCTAGAATAGCACGACACGGAGATAAGCAATCCATGCCTAAAATGACATCAAAATCCACCATGCTCAATAGCAATAGGTCCACTTGTGTATCCAGACCCCTAATAGTTACTACACATGACCGGTACACACGGTCTACAACAACAGTATCGCCCACCGGGGTAGACACATGAACAGGTAAAGCAAGAAACTCCCGGGGCGTACCCAAATAATGAGCAAAATATGAGGGTACATATGAATAGGTGGAACAGGGATCAAATAATACAGAGGCATCCTTTTGGCAGACTGAAACAGTACCTGTAATGACGGCATCTGAAGCACTATCATTTGCCCTGCCTGGAATAGCATAGAATCGGGCCTGGACACTGCCTGATCGACCTCCCCCTCTGGGGCGACCCCTGGCTGCCTGACCTCCACCCCTAGCTGGCTTGGCGAGTGGTAAAGTAACTAGAGCAGAAGTCGAGGGCTGACCCCTCTGCTGGGACGATCTAGCACCACGATGAGGACATTGCCTCCACATGTGGCCCATCTCGCCACACTCATAACAACTCCCCGGTGCTGGAGAAGAGGAATGAAGGGAACCTCTCGCACCGGAGTGTCTAGCAGGTGCACTCGGCATAGAAGGACCCTGGGCTGACGGAGCACGAGCTGGAAGGGCGTTGAGTGATGGCTGGCCCTGCTGCAACCCATGATAACCATGACCTGCAGATGCCCCACGGTGCTCTGGACGGGCTGGCTGAGCAGGCCTGAAGGAACGACCTCTACCCTACTGAAACTGGCCCCTCGAAGAAGCACCACTGTAACTGGCCGATCCTCGAGGCCTCTTAGCCTCCCTCTCCTCTCGCTCCTGACGGCGGATCGTCTCAATCTCGCGAGCTATATCAACCACCTCTTCGTAAGTAGCACCCAATACTCTCTCCCTGGTCATAAGAATAGGGAGATGATAGTTAAGGCCATCCACAAACCTCCTGATCCTTTCACGATCAGTCGGAACCATCCAGACAGCATGACGAGCCAACTCAGAGAACCTCGACTCATACTGCGACACAGTCATATCCCCCTGTCACAGCCATTCGAACTGTCTACGCAGCTCCTCTCTACGGGACTGCGGTACATACTTCTCCAAGAAAAGAGCGGAGAACTGCTGCCAAGTAAGGGGTGCTGCATCAACCGGCCTATGCCTCTCATACGCCTCCCACCAAGTGAAAGCAGCTCCCGTAAACTGAAAGGTGGTGAATGCCACACCACTAGACTCAAGAATCCCTGCTGTCCGGAGCATCCGCTGACACTTGTCAAGAAAACCCTGGGCATCCTCGCCCTCAACACCACTGAATGACGGAGGCTGGAGTCTACCAAACCTCTCAAGACGACGCTGCTCATCATCTGGCATAACTGGTACCATGAACTCCTAGGCTGGTGAAACCGGCTGGGCTGGAGGTGCCTCCGGCATCTGAGGTCCCTGCACTGCCTGCTCAGGTGTGCGAGCAGCGGTGATCTGATTGCCTTCCCCGGCCTGTGAAGTAGCTGCTGCTGTGGTGGCTGAAACCGCCTGAGCCAGGCCCGTTCAAACTGATAAGATCTGTGCCAAGGTCTCCTGAAGACCTGGAATAACGATAGGCACAGCTGGTGCCTAAGCCGGTGCTACTGGAGCCTGATCCTAAGCTGGGGCAGCTGGTGGATCAACAGGTGCTGCCCTAGCTACTCTGCTTCTGCCACGACCACGACCGCGCCCGCGGCCTCTGGTGGCCTCAGTGGGTGGCACTGGTAGTCGTCCACCTCGTCCGGTATCTCGTGTCCTCACCATCTATGAGAGAATAGGATAACAGAAGTTTTAGTGTTCGGATCAACAAGCTCGCACGACAAGAATTTTAAGAATATGAAGTTTTTCCTAAAAGGTTCTGCAGCCTCTCGAAGATAGATACAAACGTCTCTGTACCGATCCGCGAGACTTTACTAAACCCGTTCATGACTCGTGAGACCTATGTAACCTAGGCTCTGATACCAAGCTGTCACGACCCTAACCCCGATCCGGTCGTGATGGCGCCTCTCGTGAAGACAAGGCCAGCCAATTTAACCAAAATCTCATTTTAGGCAGTCAATTAACAAGAAAACAATACAAGCATAGTTTAATAGCACTCATTCGCGGAAAATATAGCTAACCATCCCGACAACAGTCCAAATCGGGGTGTCACAATGTCATGAACAACTAATGAATCCTAATAACAAGATTTCTAATTACAATATCTGGCACAATTTCTGAAGAACATAGGAACAACAAGATGAAAGAGATACGGGCCTGCGGACGCCAACAGCTACCTCGTAGTCTCTGAATCACCGCCTGGACAGGAGAAATCAATACTCCGGATCGGAACCAACAACGCCTGAATCTGCACACATAGTGCAGGGAGTAATGTGAGTACTTCCAACTCAGCGAGTAATAAGCATAAATAACGACTGAAAGTAAGAAAACACACAAAGCACAAGGCATTCTATAATGAAGCATTTAAAAACATCATTCGCAAACAGTAAATAAGTGAGAAATTCAAGTAAAAACTCCTTTCAGCAGGTAAAAACATGTGAAATAAAACATCGCCCCTCGGGCTATATATATATATCAACAAATCCGCCCCTCGGGCAACATCATAAAAACAGTACCAGCCCCTCGGGCTATCAAATCTCAGAACAACATCAGCCCCTCGGGCTATTACATGGAACAACATCAGCCCCTCGGGCTATAATTCACATCACAATGGGTACCCGCGCTCACTGGGGGTGTACAGACTCCGGGAGGGTCCCCTTACGGCCCAAGCGCAATATCATGCCACCTCGTGGCACATATCTAGGCCCTCGGCCTCATATCAATCAAGCCACCTCGTGGCGTATATACAGTATCTCAGGCCCTCGGCCTCATATCAGTTACAAACCACATCGTGGCACATAAAGTATCTCAGGCCCTCGGCCTCATATCACTCAGTAAAACCTCACATCTGGCCCTCGGTCGCACTCAGTCAGAAAAATCATCACAAGACCCTCGGGCATAGTAAAACAGTAGTTCTCAGCCCAAAAACATCATTGAAATATTATTTAAATCTCCAAACTGAGTAAAAATGGCTGAGTTGTAAAATAGTGAAAACGGCATGACTGAGTTCAAGTAATAATTCAAAATAGTGAGGAAACAGTGATAAAAATCCCCGAAGGGGTTCAAATAATTGGCACGAAGCCCAAATATGGCAATCTGCCCAATCATAATGATAACAAATAAGTTTCAGTCAAATATGCAGTGAAAACATCAATCGGGATGGACCCAGTCACAATCCCTAGTAGTAAAAGACCCCGCGGTCATCATCGAGCACGTGCCTCACCCCAATATAGCACTACGATGTACAATCCGGGGTTTCAAACCCTCAGAACATCATTTACAATCACTACTCACCTCGAACCAGCTAAATCCCTAGTCCGCGACGCCTTTGCCCTTCGAATTGGCCTCCACGTGCGTTGAATCTATCCAAAATCAGAACTAATACGTCACAATACACTGAGGGAACAAAGCCCAAGCGAAACAATCAAAAAATATCAAGAAATTACGAAATTAGCAAAACCCGAGCCCCGGGCCCACTTCTCGAAGTTCATAAATTTTTACATCAACGTGTCCCTTACCTCCTAACAAGTTCAACCATATAAAAATTATCGAATTCCGACATGCCCAGCCACAGGCAGATGCCCATAGGCCGCGCGCGGACCCTGAGCCTAATGACAAAGTTGCTGCAGACGGACTTGTTTCTACCTTGTAGAAGACTAAGTCCTTTTCGTTGTAAATATAGAATAGATTTACTTTATTTTCTTTTAGTATGCATTTACAGCTTTCTTAGGTCAACTCATGTAACTTTGGTTTATTTTTTTAAGCATTATTAGGGGAGATCAAGCATTCAAAACTCTCTCTAGCAAGCAAGCATTTTTCTGTACTGGTGTCTCTCCCCCTTGACACTGCGTAGCATTTTGTAATAGCCTTTCATAAATACAAGCAAGCTCTTTTTCTCAATTCTCTCTACTGTTCTCAATTGCTCACGTTATTAGTTTTCCCGTACGGCACTAACAATCTAGTCTAGCTTACGGAGGGGACCTCAATTGGCGGACGGCAATTGTACTGACATCGGTTGCTTAGCCTTACGTTGCCCTTCCAAAGAACCTCAGGAAGGCGCCACGTAATAGTTGATATCAGAGCCTAGGCTCGACATCGGACGAGGGAACGCATTGCCATTACACCATTTCTGACCATGGTGAATTACGGGGATCGGATCACTGTCCTCGAACAGACGGTTGACGCATTACGGCCCATCGTGGAAATTGTGCCTGACCTAAAGACCAGCCTAGTGCAAAGGTTCGACGATCTGGATCGCAGGATGCACCAGGCCGAGGTTGACATAGAAAACATCAGCCGCGACTCGGAAGGAGATCGGCAAACGGCAGCCACAGAGGCAGCCAAAATTTTTGGGAAATTTGAGGGCCTCCAGCAGGAGCGTGCCGAAGATTTAGCCCACAAGGCACAAGAGGCAGACAGGCTGACTGCCATGCAACAAACCATAGACAACTTGACAGGCCAGCTCAACATTGTCAATGCTGCTTTACAAGGCCTGCTTCGAGGAAGCGGGAACCAAATTGGGGGTGCTGTGAACTTCGCTCCCACGACACAAAAATTAAAAATTCCTGAGCCTAAGCCATACAGTTCAGAATGCCAAAGAAGTGGAAAATTTCATCTTCGACATTGAGCAGTATTTCGATGCTGTGGGAGGCCTAGAAGAAGCTAAGAAGGTGGCAACTGCTGCCATGTATCTTCAAGGTGATGCTAAGCTCTGGTGGCAGGAGAAATACGTAGGGCCGGTGAGGATATTCTGGACACATGGGCGGAACTAAAGGCTTCCATACGCTTACAGTTCTTTCCCGAAAATGTTGAGTACAATGCAAGGAGGAAATTACGGGAGCTCCGCCAGACCAAGTCAGTGCGGGACTACGTGCGAGAATTCTCTGCACTCATGTTGAGCATACGCGACAAGGGGGACAAAGACAAACTCTTCATTTTCCTGGAAGGGTTGAAACCCTATGCCCGTATGGAACTTCAAAGACAAAGGGTAGACACATTACGTAAGGCGATCAAAGCAGCAGAATGCCTTGGGGATTATCAAGTGGAAGCTCGGAAGGATAGGCCTCAACAGCCTATCAAAGGAGGATACAAAGGGGGTCATTCGAGTACTGGTGGCCCAAGCAAAAGTGGAGGAGATCAGAGTGCAACCAAATCTAAAGCTCCCTCCTCAGGCAGTACTACCACTGCATCTACCAATAATGATCGGGGGAGGAAACCCCCTTCAGGGTGTCATCATTGTGGCGGACCACATTGCAATAACAAGTGCCCACATGCACAGATGAATGGCCATCAAGCTGTTGATGATAGGACAGATGACGAATCTGATGATGCAGACTAGACCGAGCTGGTAGGTGCCTTCAATGCAATTGTTGGCTCTGTTTCTAAAGCATTAGCAGAGATCAGTGTTGGTATCCGTAAGAAGAAGGACCCCTGCCCAACCAACAAGAAAGGGAAAAAGAAGGAGGATGAGAGGACCCCTTCTAAGCAAGAGCGGACCTTAATGTTCGTCGAGATGAAGGTAAATGGCAAACCCGTTTGGGCGATGATAGACACGGGTGCAACCCACAACTATTTAGCATCGACGCAGGCGAAGTGCCTTGGCCTAGTTGTAGGAAAGGGCAGAGGTCGTGTCAACGCTATCAACTCACCCCCTCAACCAGTTGGGGAAATAGCCAGAGAAGTACCGGTGAAACTAGGCCCTTATGAAGGAAAACTCAACCTGCGGGTGGTGGTCATAGACGACTTCGAGTTGATAGTGGGGTTGGAATTCTTGAGGCAAACCAACACTATCATGCTACTGATGATGGGAACAAATGGGGCCAAGCCTGCACCATCCCCTGCATGCCCATGAAGATGGCCGTGGAAAACATCTCGACCTTGCAGTTCAAGACCCTCTGCATTGAAGATATAGAACGCTCATCGGGTCCTCTTCCTGCACCCGTGAAGGAACTGTTACTGAAATTTGAAGATGTCATGACACAAGACATGCCAGAGCGACTTCTGCCGAGGCGTACTGTGGACTAAGGCTGGCTATTGGTCCGGTTCACACCGGTCCGGACCAGTGTGAACCGGACCAATTTAGAGGGGGGGAGCCGGAACTGGTCACGAGATGGTCTGGGGGTTTGGGACCGGTAGGACCGGTTAAAAATGGCCCGGAACCGGCCGGTACCGGACCACTAAAAAAAATGCTGGATTTAAAAAATAGTCGTTGGCCAATGGCTCTATTGAGCAAATAGCCGTTGGGCAACGGCCAAAAAACGGCCATTTTACCGCATAACCACCCCATAACCACCCCTAACTATTTTTTCCTATAAATACCCCATTATTTCATCATATTTTTCACAAAAATCATCCAATTCTCTCTAATTCTCTCAAAATCATCTGCAATATTGCTATTTTGCTACTTTGGCTATTTGTCTAAATTATACAATTTTGATTATTTATCAAGTTTTACTTGGAGTTGCTATCAAGTGAAGGTTCAAGTATCAACTTCACCTTAATTATACGTCTATATTGGTTGGTCGTTCCTATTTCTACTCTTTTATTATATTTTTGTGATATATTTATTTTATTTGCTATAATTATGTCTCAAAGAGGTTCAATTGGAACTAGTAGTGGGGGACGGGCACGTGGTCGTTCGGGAAATAGAGGTAAAGGAATTGTTGGTAGTTCTAGTCAACACGTAGATGAAAATCAATATTATCATGATTTTAGCTCTTATAATCCACTTGATTCACAAAACGTAGAAGCGCAATTTAATTATCAAACTGGGATTAATTTAGAAGAACAACGTGAATTTCAAGCTAGTCCACCTGAAGTTCAGTCCGACTTGCCTCCTGTACCTCCCATTAAAGCCCCGGTTAAACGTAAGGAAAGATCTGAGGTGTGGGAATTTGTACAGAAGAAAATTGAAAATCAGACGGTCGTTTGTGGTCTTTGTGGACAGGTGTGGGTTTTTAAAACTGCGGGTAATGAAGGTGGGACGGGTAAAATTAGAACTCACTTAAGAACTAAACATCCCAAGGAATGGTCAATGCGGGCGGGGGGTATTTATTTTGGAACCGAGCATGGGGGGGTAGCACATGACGAATACTCGGTGTCCAAGCTAAACTTAACCAAACAATAGGAGGGATTCTTAGTTATGATAAACAAAGGGATAGGGAAAATATTGCTAAACTAGTTGCGGTAGAGGGTTTACCTTATAGTTTTCCTTATTCTACTAGTTTTGTTCGTTATATTCAAGCTACATATAATCCTTCCTTTAAAGGTTTTCCAAGAACAACTGTTAAAAATGATATTATTAAATTTAAAAACGAATATAGAGATTATTTGAGATATTTATTTGATAACTTTGACACTAGAGTATGCCTTACTACTGATATGGGTCGTTCTACAAATAACTGTGATTATATTACTGTTACTGTTCATTGGATAGATTCTGATTGGGTCTTTCAAAAACGTATTATTGCATATAAAGTAGTTGATGAACCACACACGGCAAATTATATTTCCAAAACAGTTTCATCAATTTGTCGTGCATATTGTTTATCTAACAAAGTTTTTAGTATTACAGTAGATAATGCTACGAACAACACAGAAGCACTTAGGAATTTAAGACCTATTTTAAACCCCCTTTTGAGGAAATTTTCATGTTAGATGTGCATGTCATATCTACAATTTAGTAGTCAAAGATGGTCTTGACTTATTTAACAACATTATTGAAAAGGTTAAAGTAGCTATTGCCTTTATATTTAGAAATAAAAATCAAGAAAGAAAAAGAGAATGGGAAAGGAAATGTATAGAATTAGGAATTCTGATTAGGAGAGTTCCAAAAGAAGTTTGTACTAGGTGGAACACTTTATATGAAGCATTAACTGTTGCTTACGAATATAGAGAGCCTATAACTCAAATGTATAATAAATATCTTATGGAACTTTATCACCTTAAGGAGGAATATTGGAACCTTGTTGAACATCTCCTCCAATTTTTAGAAAAATTCTATCATGCTACTTTAGAATTTTCTGTACAATATTATCCAACTACTCCTACTATGTTATATTATATAGCTGGCATATCTGAATTATTAAAATTATATAGGCAATACGACGAATATAAAATGGCTGTAGAGGCCATGATTGAAAAATTTTAAAAATATTTTTTCCCAATTCCTCAACTTTTTTACATTGCTTTTGTGTTGCATCCTGCATTTAAAATTAAGTTAACTGAACGACTTGTTCGGGAAATATACGCAAATTTAGATATTACACCTCTTGAAATTGCAACTAATAACTACCCTAGTGTAGAAACTGCTCGTGGTAAAGTTTATGCAGATACCGTGGCTGTTTTCGCAAAGTACAGAGCTTGGGCAGAGACTGCTACACCAACTGCACCGATACTGTCAACCGGTGAAAGTTCTTCTCAAATAGGCAAAAGGTATGCTGGGATGAGCAGTTTTGGAGGACTTGATCAGAAGCTGCTTTCAGAACAAGATGACTACGGGGAGGAATACAACGAGTTCCAAGTCTACTTGATCCAATATCCGAAGAAACTTACAAGTTTTGGAACTCACGATTTATTGGATTACTGGAAGAGTCAAGAAGCACAATTTCCCATACTTTCAAAAATGGCCCGTGATATATTGACAATTCAAGCGTCATCAGTTGCGTCGGAGAGCGCTTTCAGCCAGGGAAGATTTCAAATTGGAGATCACAGACATTCATTGAGAGAAGAGGCAATGGAGACAGGAGTTCTATTCAGGGATTGGATCAGAGCAGAGCGAAGAAACTTTGGAATACCGGAGCTTTCGCAGAAAAAAGACAGAGCGTATATGGATCAAATTTTGAGCAACGAAACAAGTGAAGACGAGAATCAAACCAATGAAACAGAAGATGAAGAAGATCAAGAAGAGGATGATAAACCGGAACAACAACAACCTGTTCCTAAGGAAAAGCCTACGGCTATCTCAAATGTCATGACCCAAATCCCAAACCCGGTCGTGATGGCGCCTCTCGTGAAGGCAAGGCCAGCTAATTTGAACCATAACTCATTTTAATTAGTTAATTTAACAAGAGAACAACATAACACAGTTTAATAGCAGTCATTTGCGGAAAAACATAGTGAACCATCCCAACAACAGCCCAAACCGGGGTGTCACAAAGTCATGAGCAACTAATGAAAATCCTAATAATAAGATTACTATTACAATATCTTTGGCACAATTGTTTGAAGATAGTGGAACAACAAGATAAAAGAGATACGGGGCTGCGGATGCCAACAGCTACCTCGTAGTCTCTGAATCACCGCTTTGACAGTCGTAGTCAATGCCTCGGAGCGGAATCAATAACGCCTGAATCTGCACACATGGTGTAGGGAGTAATGTGAGTACTTCCAACTCAGTGAGTAATACATATAGATAATGACTGAAAGTAAGGAAACACGTAGAGCACAAGGCAATGCATAATGAAGCAGTAAACCATTAATTGAAAACAGTAAATCAGTTAGAAATCATTAAAAAAAAATCTTCCCAGCTCTGGTTACCAGTTGTCATTGTTACCAACTGTAACATCCCTGGGCTTAGTATCAATCTCACAGCTCTGGTTACCAGTTGTCATTGTTACCAACTGTAATATCTCTGGGTACCCTGCGCTCACTAGGGGTGTACAGACTCCGAGATGGGCCCCTTACGGCCCAAGCGCAATATCATATCTCGTGGCGGCATGCCACCCGATCCATTTATATCATATTCCGTGGCGGCGTGCCACCCGATCCATTTATATCATTTAAAATGTCATTTAAATCTAAAAACTGAGTAAAAATGGTTGTTTTGTACAAACAGTGGAAAACAACATGAATGAGTTCAAGTAATGAATCAAACAGTGAGGAAACAGTGATAACTACCCCTAAAGGGTTTAAATAACCGGCACGAAGCCCAAATATGACAATCAGCCCAATTCATGATGACATCAAATAAGTTTCAATCAAATATATAGTAAAAATCATCAATCAGGACAGACCAAGTCACAATCCCCAGTAGTAAACGACCACATGCTCATCATCGAGCGCGTGCCTCACCTTAATATAGCACTATGATTTGCAATCCGGGGTTTCAAACCCTCAGAACATCATTAACAATCATTACTCACCTCAAACCGGCTAAATCTCTAGCCCACGATGCCTTTTCCATTCGAATTGGCCTCCACGTGCGTCGAATCTATCCATAATTAGAACTAATATGTCATAATATGTTGAGGGAACAAAGCCCACGCGAAAATAATCAATAAATACTAAGAAATCCCAAAATTAGCAAAACCCGAGCCCCGGGCCCACTTCTCAAAATTTAGTAATTTTTCACCTCAACGGGTTCCTTATCTTCCCACGAGTTCAACCATTAAGATTTATCGAATTCCTACATCGGTTCGGCCTCCAAGTCTTAAAATCTAAGCTTAGGGTTTTTCCACAATTTTCCCAACTTAATCACAATTACAAGCTAGAATAGCAGTAGGTTTGGGTAATTTTGACCAAGATTAAGTCAAGAACACTTACCCCGATGTTTTCCCTTGGGAATCTTCCAAGAATTGCCTTAACACTTGCTTCAACCCGAGCTCTATAGCTCCAACAATGTTCAAGATGGTCAAAACTCCTCCTCTTGAGAATTTGTCCAAGAAAATGTTCTTTGGATATGATTTTAAGGTTGATTTGCTGTGATTCTATCGTGTTTGGAGGTGTTTCTCTTTGTGGGTAATAGAAAATGGCTTTTGCATGGCAAATGGGCACTGATTTCTATTTATAAAGGGGCCAAAAATCGAGACAAAAACACCCCTATCCGGCCCTATATGCGATCGCATATCTGTCGCAGAACAGATATGCGGTCTGCATATTTGACGTGGCCACACCGCAAAAGTGGCCCTAGCCTTCACCGCAATTTCAACATGAAGCATGGTTGCGGTCCGCATTTCGGGTTGCGATCGCATTTTCGACCGCATTCCTTACGTTAAATTTTGTTCAGTTTTCTATCTCAGTTTGCGGTCTCAATGTCAGATATGCGGTCCGCATGTTAGTTATGCGGTCTGCATTTCATATCGCATTTCTGACATGAACTTTGCCCAGGAACCTGCCTAGGTTTGCAATCTCTTGGAGAGATATGCGGTCCGCATTTGAGAAATGCGACCGCATTCTTGACACCTGGTTTTCTGCAACTTTCTTTTCCAACGATGAATTAGTCTGTTTAACCACCCAAAACTCACCCGAGGCCTCTGGAACCTCAATCAAACACGCCAACATACTCCATAACATTATTCAAACTTGTTCCAACCTTCGGAACGCTCAAACAACCTCTCAACGCCCAATTCGAGTCGGATTCAAGCCTAAAGATTTTAAAATCTTCTAAATCGCTCTGTTGATCTAAACCCAACCAAACCTTGTCCGAATGACCCAAAATTTTGCACGAAAGTCCTAAATCACATATCGAAGCTACAACAACTTTCGAAATCCCATTCCGACCCTCGGATCAAAATCTCGCCTAACACCCGGAAATTGCCAAAATGCTAACTTCGCCAATTCAAACCTAATTCTACATCGGACCTCCAAAACTAATTCCGATCCCACTCCTAAGTCATAAATCATCTCCCGAAACTAACCGAACCATGGGAACTCACATCCGAGCCCTCTAACCCAAAAGTCAACATTCTGTTGACTTTTTCAGGTTTAAACCTTCTTGAAAGAGACTAAGTGTTTTGTTTCTTACCAAATCCATCCCGCACTCAACTACTCAACTTGGTTACGTTAAACACAGATAACGAAACATAATGAGACAAAAAATGGGGAAGATGGAGCAGTAACCCACGAGACAACTGGCCGGGTCGTCACATTCTCCCCCTCTTAAACAAACGTTCGTCCTCGAACGGGTCAAGAAACATACCTGAAGTCTCAAACTGGTGAGGGTATCTGCTCTGCATTTCCCACTCGGTTTCCCAGGTAGCCTCCTCCACGGACCGACCTCTCCATTGAACTTTCACCAAAGCTATCTCCTTGGACCTCAACTTCCGAACCTGACGATCCAAAATCGCCACTGGCTCCACCTCATATGTCAAATTATCATCCACCTGAATCGTGCTGAAGTCCAAAATATGAGACGGGTCCCCAATATACTTCTGGAGCATAGAAACATGAAATACTGGGTGTACACTCGACAGACTGGGTGGCAAAGCAAGCTCATAAGCCACCTCCCCGATTCTCCGTAGTACTTCAAACGGCCCAATGAACCGAGGACTCAATTTTCCTTTCTTCCCGAATCTCATAACACCTTTCATGGGCGAAACCTTCAGCAAGACCTTCTCACCAACCATGTAGGACACATCTCGAACCTTCCTATCGGCATAACTCTTTTGCCTCGACTGTGCTGTACGGAGCCTCTCCTTGATTGTTTTCACCTTCTCTTTTTTTAAAGCATCCTGAACCAAGTCAGTCCCCAATAGCCAAGCTTCGCCGGGCTCGAACCAACCAACCGGAGATCTACACCGCCTCCCATAAAAAGCCTCATACGGAGCCATCTGAATACTTGACTGATAGTTGTTGTTATAAGCGAACTCTGCAAGAGGCGGAAACTCATCCCATGAGCCTCCGAAATCAATAGTGCATGCCCGTAACATGTCCTCCAACATCTAGATGGTACGCTCGGACTGCCCATCCGTTTGAGGATGAAATGCCGTGCTCAATTACACCTGAGTACCCAACTCCCCCTGTACGGCTTTCCAGAACTGCAAAGTGAACTGAGTAACTCTATCTGAAATGATAGAAACCGGAACACCATACAGCCGGACAATCTCTCGGATATAAATCCTTGCCAACCGTTCTGAAGAATAGGTAGTACACACAGGAATGAAGTGCGCTGACTTGGTCAGCCGATCCACAATCACCCAAATAGCATCGAACTTCTTCAAAGTCCGTGGGAGTCCAACAACAAAGTCCATAGTGATCCGCTCCCATTTCCACTCGGGAATAGCTATCTGCTGAACCAAACCACCCGGCCTCTGATCTTCATATTTTACTTGCTGACAGTTGAGACACCGAGCTACGAATCCCACAATGTCTTTCTCCATTCTTCTCCACCAATAATGTTGTTTCAAGTCCTGATACATCTTGGCGGCACCCGGATGAATGGAATACCTTGAGCTATGGGCCTCCTCCAGAATCAACTCTCGAAGCCCATTCACATTGGGCACACAAATCCGGCCTTGCATCCTCAACACTCCATCGTCACCGATGGTCACATCTTTTGCATCATTATGCTGAACTCTGTCCTTAAGGACAAGCAAATGGGGATCTTCATACTGACGCTCCCTGATGCGATCGTATAACGAAGACCGAGAAACCACGCAAGCCAACACCCGATTGGATTCTGAGATGTCTAACCTCACAAACCTATTGGCCAAGGCCTGGACATCGACTGCGAGAGGTCTCTATCCAACTAGGATGTATGCCAAACTCCCCATGCTCACTGCCTTTCGGCTCAAAGCATCGGCCACCATGTTGGCCTTTCCCGGATGGTATAGTATAGTAATATCGTAATCCTTGAGCAATTCTAGCCATCGCCGCTGCCTCAAATTTAGATCCTTCTGCTTGAATAAATGTTGAAGGCTACGATGATCAGTGAACACCTCACAAGATACGCCGTATAAGTGTTTTGTTTCTTACCATGGGAACTCACATCCGAGCCCTCTAACCCAAAAGTCAACATCCGGTTGACTTTTTCCTGTTTAAACCTTCTTGAAAGAGACTAAGTATTTTATTTCTTACCAAATCCACCCCGCACTCAACTACTCGACTTGGTTACGTTAAACACAGATAACGAAACATAATGAGACAGAAAATGGGCAAGACGGAGCAGTAACCCACGAGACGACTGGCCGGGTCGTCACATTAAAAAAACTAGCCAGCATGTTTAAAAGAATGTAATTTTCTACATCAGAATATATATTAATAAAATTGCTCCAAATTCACAATTCTTGTATTCTTATTTTTTATTTTTTACTAACTTTGTATATATTTCAAGGTTTGAATCTAATTATAAACTTTGAAACTAATTCAAACTTTGCAAGAATATTATTATAACTTCTTTAATTCTAAGTTTTAACTTTGAAACATACTTTTTATTTCAAATATATATTCAAAGTTAGTAATATTTTGTTGTTATATTTTCAAAAACTTATAATTTCCTTCTTCTACAAAGTTTATTTTATTTTTTACTAACTTTGTATATATTTCAAGGTTTGAATCTAATTATAAACTTTGAAACTAATTCAAAGTTTGCAAGAATATTATTATAACTTCTTTAATTCTAAGTTTTAACTTTGAAACATACTTTTCATTTATTTATAAAGTTAAATAAAGGAGGGACTAATTAAAAAAATAAAAAATAAAATAAAAAAATACCCGGTGGACTGGCCGGACGGGACCGGAACCGAAAAAAATTTCCGGACCGGACCTCTGGCCACTCCTACTGTGGACCATGAAATTGAGTTGGTGTCGGGTGCGAAGCCACCTGCCCGGGCGCCATACAGAATGTCAGAACCCAAACTCACCGAGCTTCGTAGATAATTGACGGAAATGCTAGACACAGGGATCATCGTACCCTCCAAGTCCCCATATGGGTCCCCTGTGCTATTTCAAAAGAAACACGATGGGAGTTTACGACTATGTGTGGATTACCGGGATCTAAACAAAATCACTGTGAAGAACAAGTACCCTATCCCACTCATGGCAGACTTGTTTGACAGATTGGGTGGTGCGACGGTGTTCATCAAAATAGACTTGAAGACAGGTTATTGGCAAGTTCGGATCGCAGAGGGCGCGAACACAAGACGACGTGCATGACAAGATATGGGTCATACGACTTCCTGGTGATGCCATTCGGCTAGACTAATGCACCAGCCACATTTTACACCTTGATGAACCAAGTCTTTTGGGAATATATTGATGAATTCGTGGTGGTCTACTTGGACGACATTGTCGTATATAGCCAGACATTGGAGGAACATCTAGAGCAATTGCGGAAGGTCTTATCATGATTGTGGGAGCACGAATTATATGCGAAGCTGTCCAAATGCTCATTTGCTCAAAAACAGATCGACTTCCTCGGGCATGTCATTGAGGAAGGGCGGATCAAGATGGACCAACAGAAGATTCAGGCTATCACAAATTGACCGCCGCACTAAGGATGTTTACGCTTTGAGGGTGTTCCTTGGCCTATGCAACTTCTATCGCCATTTCATGAAGAACTACTCTCTCATTGCAGTACCGCTAACAGAACTTCTCAAGAAGATCACGCGTTGGGATTGGGGACCCAAGCGAGCGGAGGCCTTCAACGTCTTCAAAGCGGCTATGTCCAGAAGCCCCGTCTTAGCCCTCCCTGATTTGGCCAAGCCATTTGAGGTACAAACGGATGCCTCCGATTATGCACTTGGTGGAGTCTTGCTACAAGATGGGCATCCTATAGCATATGAGAGCCGAAAGCTGAAGGATGCAGAGTGGCGGTATGCCGCCCAAGAAAAGGAATTATTGGTTGTCGTCCATTGCCTACGCCTTTGGAGGCATTATCTGTTGGGGACCCCGTTCGTGGTCAAGACAGACAATGCAGCTGTTAGCCATATCCTGACTCAACCGAAGCTGAATGGTTGATAGGCTAGGTGGTAGGAGCTTCTAGCGGAATTTCACTTCAACTTGGTGTACCGCAGTAGGAAGGCTAATCAAGTTGCTGATGCACTCAGTCGGAGAGCGGATCTAGCATCAGTGTGCATACTCACCACCCTAAGGGGGAGCGAAGCAGCCACCACCATCAAAGACTGATACAGGGTCTACTCATCAAGGATCCTGCCGCATAGTATTTGGTTACTTTGGTAGAACAAGGCAAGACTCGCCAGTTCTACACAGAAGATGGTTTCTTTAAAGTGAAAGGAAACTGACATTTTGTTCCAAAAGGAGGAGATCTGCAAAAGACTCTTCTGGCGGAATGCCACGACACTTTGTGGGCCGGTCATCCTGTTGAAGAACGCATCATGGCTTTACTTCGCCGTGCATATTATTAGCCTCAAATAGCCGATGACGTCGCTCAGTGTGTGATGACTTGTTTAGTATGCCAGAAGGACAAGTCAGACCATCTGACACAAGCAGGACTCTTGGAACCACTGGATGTCCCAAAGAGACCTTGGGAAAGCGTTTCCTTGGATTTCATCACCGGCTTACCCAAGGTCGAGGATCTCACAACTATCTTGGTTGTGGTGGATCGATTTTCCAAATATGCTACCTTTATAGCAGCCCCACAGTATATATCAGCAGAAGATACAGCTCGACTCTTCTTCTCTCATGTCATCAAATATTGGGGCCTGCCCAAAGATATCGTTAGTGATCGCGACTCGCGCTTCATTAGCAACTTTTGGACTCAACTCTTTAAGAGCCTTGGGTCAAAACTAAGCCACAACTCAAGTTTTCATCTACAATCTGATGGCCAGATGGAGCGGTTCAATGGCATGCAGGAGGAATATCTCGGCCACTTTGTAACTAGATCGCAGAAGAACTGGGTAAAGATTTTGGATGCTGTTCAATTGTGTTTCAATTCACAAAAGAACTCTAGTACCAACAAGAGCGCTTTTGAAATTGTTACCGGACAGCAACTGCTACTCCCACACACTGTGAATGCTCCAAACATGGAAAAATCTCCTCGAGCCGCTAGCTTCTCAAGAGAATGGAAATGAAATTTGGAGATAGTGCGGAGCTATCTTGTCAAAGCCCAAAAGCGGATGAAGAGGCATGCTGATCAAAATTGTCGCTTTGTTGAATATTAGGTAGGAGACAAAGTGATGGTCAAAATCCCAAAGCGGTACTTATTTGCAGGAGTCCATGACCCTCGCCTGTTGCAAAAATATATTGGACCCTTGTCCATTGAAAGGCGCATTGGAAAAGTTGCATACCGGGTGGATACCCCAGCTTGGTGAAGATTCATCCTGTCTTCCATGTCAGTCTCCTGAAACCTTTTTGGGAAGATACGGAGGACCCTTCACGGAGCCAACTCACAACACCCAGTATTCGAGGCCCCAATTCAACTGGGAAAAGGTTTGCTGAAGTTATTCTTGATGATAGAGTGATTCATGCCTCCAGGAAAGATCACCAAGAGTTCTTGGTGAAATGGCAGGGACGTGATGCAGAGGAGAATACTTGGGAGAGGGGGACAAATCTTAAAGCCTACAAGAGTCTAATTGATGATTACCTTGCAAGTAAGGCGCCGAGGACGTTGCCAACTCAAGTGGGGGAGAATGTCATGGGCGGCTTTTCAGCCATGCCCCATGACCCCTTGGACGCGCCCCGTGGCATCCTGGCAAGCCTCCCAACGCCCAGCGCCACGGTCGGCCCCGTGGTCTCGGCAGCTCCAAGTGACAAGCGCGCAAGCGCCTCTGTCGCCCCACTGATAGCCAGCGCCAGTGCCCAGCCACAGGCAGATGCCCACAGCACCGTGCACGCAGATAACGCCGCACGCGGACCCTGAGCCTAATGACAAAGTTGCTGCAGACAGACTTGTTTCTACCTTGTAGAAGACTAAGTCCTTTTCGTTATAAATATAGAATAGATTTACTTTATTTTCTTTTATTATGCATTTACAGCTTTCTTAGGTCAACTCATGTAACTTTGATTTATTTTTTTAAGCATTATTAGGGGGGATCAAGCATTCAAAACTCTCTCTAGCAAGCAAGCATTTTTCTGTACTGGTGTCTCTCCCCCTCGACACCGCGTAGCTTTTTGTAATAGCCTTTCGTTTATACAAGCAAGTTCTTTTTCTCAATTCCCTCTACTGTTCTCAATTGCTCACGTTATTGGCTTTCCCGTACGGCACTGACAATCTAGTCTAGCGTATGGAGGGGACCTTAGTTGGCGGACGGCAATTGTACTGACATTGATTGCTTAGCCTTACGTTGCCCTTCCAAAGAACCTTAGGAAGGCGCCGCGTAATAGTACTCATGAACTTGGACACTATAAGCTACAGAAACATATCCAACTTTTCTCTTTAAGCTACAGAAACAATAACTTTCAAACTATATATGATCGGAACAAAAAGTAAAACATAGTACTATTAACTACGTAAACAATTTTTTCATGAAAGTCTTAGGATACGCGTTTTGCGCGCTTTTCTCATGTCAATGAATAAATAATTTTTCAAAAATCAGATAATATATTAAACTGTCACGATTTAAAATTCCAACCAATCAGGGTTGTGATGGCGCCTAACACCACTTGTTAGGCAAACCAACAAATACAAACAATATGAAAGAATGGCAATAAATATTTGATAGCAGGTTGATAATATAACGTAAAAGATATTTTGAGATAAACATGATAAGTCTAACACCAACATCTAACGCATGATGTGGAGTCACAAGCACATGAGCTTCTAGAGTTACTAAATATATTACTTTGAAAGAAGTGCAACACTGTCCGAAAAATTAAAACAATACAATAGAAATAAGAAGATGACTCCAAGGCAAGCGGACGGAATGCAGCTTACCTCGAATCACCTGCCTGGTATCCGCTAAACACCTCTAAGGATTCTGTTGATATTGATATCTGGATTTGCACAAGAAATGCAGAAGTGTAGTATTAATACAAACCGACCCATGTACTTTGTATGTGTCGAGCCTAACCCCGACGAAGTGGTGACGAAGCTAAGGCAAGACACCTATAATAAATCTGTGCAGTTATATATCAAGAAGTAACGAAACAACAGGGAGAGTGTCAAATATAACAACGGAATAATGACAAGTGAAAGGGATAACAAGTACACAAGTAAAACAAGTAAAAGGGCGTAAAAACAAAACATAGAATAAAATATCACTGAGTAAACCTCTTTCAAAATTAAATAACGAAACCGCAAAGTCAAGTTCACATTCCAAGTATCAAAGTAAAAAGCAATTACTACAACAAAAAAGCTTTTAGTGGCAAGAGATATGCCCTTTAGTGGCAATAAATAAGAAAGATGATAAAAGGCAAAAACTATTGCCGCTAAAAGGTCTGAAACGGCAATTATCCCCTGGCAATTGAGGCCACTAAAAGTAGCTAAGGAATATCTTTGTTCATACATTTAGGGGCAATTGCTATTGTCGGTAAAGACCAATTTACTGCCGGAAATGGTGACTTCTTTTTTTTTTTAAATGACTTTTGTTATGGTTAACATATATCCAATTTATTGCCAGTAAAAGTATGAACTTTTTAACAGTATTTGCTATGGCCTGAAACGGTAAAATAAATACACTGCTTTTATTTATTCTAAAAAAAAATATTCATCGACACAAAAAAAAAAGACAAAATCCTTAGCTTTAGTGTTTCGACACCATAAAATAAATAGTACTCAGCTTGAATCGGTTATTTAATCCAGTCTTTCTTTACCAGCTTTGTCACCCTACTTGCTTCCCCGACCCTTTGTTTCGTAACCCCACAAGCTCCATAACATACAAAGGTATACCTGAAATAGAAGAATGAATTTGTTAACTCTAATTCATTATGTCTCGTGAAGAAATTAAAAAATTTGATAGTCCCTCATTCTCATACCTCGAGTTCAATATATACTTTAGGCAGTGATCCAATGCCTTAAGAACATGTCTGACTAACCAACCAAAGCATGTCAATGTTAGATCCATACTCGTGCCTACCCCAACGAGATCCCTTTCATGGCAAAAAGATTAGAATATAAAAAGAAGCCACTAAACATTTTAATTTTAGTAGAATACTTAATTTCACTCCTAGAATGCTCCAAACAGTAAAAGTGAATACATAAAATTATTTTAGATCCACTTTAAACCACTTCATTGATACATCAAACATGAGGCAATAGCAAGTGGTTTATTCCTCGTGAACATATAACAGTGTGAAATTTAAATCTGATTAGTTTCATTGAGACAAACTTCAATTTTTTTTCCGCTAGGCATTGATAGACTATATAAAAGGGGTAGCAAAGTTATAACGCATGTTTAGATGAGAGCTGAAACGACAATTTACGTGTTTAAAGCCCAACTATTCTATACTTTCAACAAACTTTAATAAAAAGAAAAATTATAGAAGGGGCAAGTAACTACACTACATCAACAACTTTTTGAAAGAAATTTATATATTACTTCCGCTCTTCATGCAGTAAACACCACCGATTTTCGAGATTCATTTTCCTTAATGGCATTATTGTAGTTAGACATACTAATCAGTAGGGTTTGTTCTAGTCAAAACTTCAATATTTATAGCATTAGAAGACTGCTTGGCATTTTCAATTATGTGTAAGAATATATTTTCTTTCTCCATTTAATGATTTAGATAATTTAATTGATAAAAGAAACACAGGGAAGTATATTTTAGTTTTTATAAATACTAAAATTCAAATAACTTAGCATGAAAGAGGTAACTTTCAACAAACATATGGCATATAACTCTAGCCATCCATTCCAAACAACTTTGAATTGGTACAGAAGCTTAATCAGTTGACAAAAGATTAATACGTGAATATTTGGAGTTTGGACAGTTCAGCAGCTTGAAATGCAAAATTCATAAAATAGTCATCCCATGACATCACCTACACTCACAAAATCATTCTCTTTACCTCCTTTTTCAAAAAAAAAAAAGAAAGCGTGTAACTTTAGAACTGAACTAACTAGAAATAAAAATAAAATGAATGTCAGAAAATGGAATCCATTATAAAGCAAAGTTGGTATACCTGTCATCAAATAACTTACACCAATTTAAATATAATATAGTTGGAAAAATATCTTTTATCTCAAGAAAACTAATACGAACAATGAATGCATCAAATAACTTACACTAACAGTTTGAACATAAGATACTTATAAATTTTGGTTTGATAAATGATGATTATTGATGTTATGCATAGAAAATACAAACTAAATGGTTTAATAAGTAAGAAGAAGACTATGCCATAAAGACAAGAATCTAAGTTTATTGTTACAGAACAATACCTATATATCTATATATATCTTTTTCAATAAAAAACAGAGTAATATGGTTTCAGCCTTAAGATTTAAGAATATAATATGAAATTTGCTTATAATTCTTTTTTATATGAGAGCGCTTGAAAATACAACTATGAATATTTCTACAAGGTAAACATTCAATTAGTATGAGTTAGTAAGTGAAGAAAAACTAGTCCATCAACAATTCATATGTAACGAACAATAAAAATAACTAGATCAAATAGCTTCAAAAATATACTAGTTAGGGCCTATTCTATCAAACATAAATCAAATTGAATTACTGCGGATATTTGGACATCTTCTATCAGATGTAGTAACATGATTATATCAGGAACAACACAAGAATAAATTTTCACCTCAAATATATAAAAATAAACTAGACATGTAATCCAAAAACTCATTATCAATAAAAAGGGAGAACTTACTTTGTTAGGGGACGGCACAAGACAGCAAAGTGTGAAGTCTTAAAAAAAACTTTATAATGTGAATTCTCCTTCACCCAGTGCGAAGAAAATAATTATTAATTAAATTGCACTTATGAGATGCAATTTAAATGCATATCAATTTGATTTTACATCAAAAGGGCCTGCCTTCAACAAACTTCAAGAAACATATCCATATTGTACATCCAATTACCAAATGAAATCTTTATTTTTCCACGAACCAAATTCACCAAACTATATCTCAAATTTTACCTACTTCTTCTCATTTTTACATCTCCATTATGCATAAAATTAAAGTAGGGTATGTCTAGATTGAACATTTCTACTATAGATTTTGGAGAAAAATGAGCAATATTGAGACCTAAGAGACCTACCAGCAAAGGAAGAATAACAGAGTAGGCCGAAAGTACAAAGAAACAACAAAAGAGCAATGAATTTTGGCTATTAAAGAAACCATAATCCATGATAGATGAAACCTATATTTAATCTAACTGGCATATGAATCTAAAGAAGGGTAACCCTCTTCTGCACTCACTACAACCACAAAATCGATGTTTACGCACTTCAACTTTGCATTTCCCGAGCAGAAAGGTCATCAAATCAAAACCGAGAGAGAGAGAGAGTAGAGCAAAGTGGCGGGTCTCCCGTCGCATAAGCCTTTTCCCAGTGCGCGGAGCCCAACAAGGAAGGCGCTAGTACTTTATTATTGGGTCAATAATGTGTGACGACCCTGCCAGTCGTCTCATGAGCTACTACTCCATTTTCCCCATTTCTACCTTATTATGCTTCGTTATATTATTTGGAATGTGTGTGCGAAATTTCATGTCATTCGGACATGGTCTAATTGGGTTTTCGATTAAAAGAGTAACTTAGAAGATTTTGAAATTCTTAGGCTTGAATCCAACGTGAAGTTGGTGTTGAGGAGTTGTTTTGGGCGTTCCTAAGGCGGGAACAAGTTTGAATAATGTTATGGGATATGTTGGCATAATTGGTTGAGGTCCCAGTGGCTTCGGGTGAGTTTAGGGTGGTTAAACGGACTATTTTGTCCTTGGAAAGTTGTAGAAAAATCAGAAAGTTCGTAAGTTTGTAAGAGAACAAAGAGACATCGCAAAACAGGCTATGCTATCGCAAACCCTGTATGCGAGCAGCAAACCACACACCCAGATCGCAGACCCAGACAATTTTCTGGGCGAAGAATGATGTCAGGAATGCGGTCGCATTTCCACAATGCGGACTGCATATCCACCACACTGAGATCGCAGATTGAGACAGATTTCTGGACAGGATCCATGTCTGAAATGCGGTCTGAAATGCGGTCGCATTTCTAAAATGTGAACTGCAAATCGTACATTGAAATCGCAGACCAAGACAGATTTCTGGACAAAAATCAACGCCAAAATGCGGTCAAAATGCGGTCGCATTTTTGACCCGACTGGTGCGTTTTTGTTTCGATTTTTGACCCTGTATAAATAGAAACCAGTACCCATTGGACATGCAAAAACCCACTATTGTTACCATCTAAGAGAAACACCTCCAAAACACCCTAAATCACAGCAAAATCAACCTCAAAACTATATCCAAAGGAGACTTGCTTGGACAGATACTTAAGAGAGGGGATTTCAGCCATTTTTAATTATTATTTGGAGCTATAGAGTTCGGATTGAAGCGAATTTTGAGGCGACTTTCGAGATATTTTTAAGGGAAACATCGGGGTAAGTATTCCTAACTCAACCTTGGTCAAATTACCTTAATATATCGCTATTTTAGTGTTTAATTGGGATTTAAGTTGGAGAAATTGTGGAAAACCCTTAAGTTTAGATTTAAGATTTGGAGGCCGAACTGACTGGCGCTGGCTATCGGTGGGGTGAAAGAGGTGCTTGCGCGCTTGTCACTTGGAGCTGCCGAGATCACGGGGCCGACCGTGGCGCTGGGCGTTGGGAGGCTTGCCAGGACGCCACGGGGCGCGTCCAAGGGGTCATGGAGCATGGCTAGAAAGCCGCCCATGACAGTACTACTCCATGTTATAGGGAGACTTTATCTGATCAAATTTAAGACTCATAGCCGATGCAGCTAGACTTCACCATCGGTAGTGCTAGAGAAAACGAATTAAATAACACTTCAATATTTTCAAATTGTTTACCCTGAATTTCGGATAACAATTGAATTTATACGTGGTTTTAAGGATATGTGACTCAATTTGATACAAGTAACGAATAATATAAAGGAAATTAAAGTCAATAGATAAATGGAGAAGAGATGCAAATCACAAGCCTTGGATAATCCTGGCCTTGACTGATTCTTCCAAGATAAAAAGTAAAAATAAATGGAGCCAAATGAACAAAGTAATGTAGGAAAATAATAAAAGCTATTTTCTTTTCTTTGTATTGATGATTTTCTTGAGGTCTCCTTGAACAGTTACATTGCCCCTTTATATAGTTGGGGATAATCTTTTATACAAGGTAAGAATCTATTTACAAAGTAAAATATCTCTTGATTTGCTGGTTTAACGGTCTTATTGATTGATGCCGAGATTCTCGCTGTGATGCTTACCTATCACGAATTTTTTGGTGCTTTCGTCATTCAAATTTGATGACCTACCCTAGAACGTTTCCTGGAATCGAGTTCGATAGACTCAGTTTGAGCATCCTAGCTTCGAACTATGATTCAATGCCACTCGGTCTCTATCTTCGATCTTTGGTACCTCGGCCCCGATTTATCGAGCAGTAATCATGATGGATACTAACCGTATAGAATCGAGCCCAATTTGACTATATATAGCGGGCCTGAGTTCGACCCCATACAGATAGTCCTCTCGTTTTTTGGAGAGTAATGGTGAGAAACGATATCAGCCGTAATTTTTTGGTTATGATAGTGGCGACATACTTATGACACGTGTGGCACGGAAGTCGAAACATCCCATCAGAGGAACCGAACCATTACACTGATAAGTGACGGCGAAATTGTGACGTACGTGGTACGTATCAAAAACGTCTTATCAGAGACAAACTTCTGCAACATCAGGTACACACCAATTAATGTTTCACCGCTTTGGGACGCGAGCCACCGCTTTTGAGAGGTTATAAATACCTCTCTTCATCTTCATATTCAAGCGTTTAAGCTGTCTAAATAATTGCACCATTCCCTTCTTCAACCTCTCTGAAGTTTTCTCGCAAGTGGCCTCCGCTTTATACTTCTCTTACACCTGCATCTTCTAAGTTCTTTACCTCTTAATAACAATGGCGAAGACCTCTAAATTTGTACCTCAGAGACAGACTCCTTCCTTCTCCCAACCCGTTGAAGACACTCAACCTGTTAATGTTTAGGAAACCGTGGCTGAGCCTCATTTGAAGGCGTTTGTACCGACCGGATGTTCAACCGGGATAGACTTCAAAGTGGATAAGACCTCTTCGATACCGGGCCGGTGTGAGCCGGTTACGAGGTACATTTGTTCGATTACAGACAAAGTCCTTAACAAGGTCAAGGAGGACTATAACTGGATCGGCAAGTGTGTGGTCGTTCCCTCACCAGAAAAGGCGATCACCACCCACATGGATGGTTATGTAAGTTTTTACACTTACCCCTTCACGTTGGGCCCTTTGGACCCGGTTATCATTGTCTTTTATAAAAGGTACGAAGTGACCTTGGGTCAGATCCATCCCTTTTTCTGGAGAATAGTCATTCTCCTTCATTTTTTTGTAAGCACGATCGACGGGCATCCTTTTACCGTCGATCATCTTATGCGGCTGTACAGTCCCCGACTTTACTGAGGGGGATTAATAAAAATTGCTCGCCGGGCGAGCAAATCCCCCTTCTCTAGCATCGATGAGGATAGGGATCGGGGCTGGTTGGGCCGATACGTTCGAGAGAAAACGTCGGACCTGATCCTGGCAAAAGACATGCCTTTTCCCGAGAAATGGAACATGAACCGTAAGTATTATCCTGTCTCTCAATTTGTTCAATGTTTTTCCCTTCGTCATTTTACTAACCGATTTCATATGATGTAGCCGTATCTCTGATGCTGGCCGCGATTCCTCATCTGAAGGAATGGGTTGAAAAAATAGTGTCCCAGAGACCTTATTCAGAATGCGCTTGGCGTGAGCTCTCGAAGGGCTGATGGGAGGCCCGACTCCATGGTGAGACAGGTTAAATTCGAGCTCAGCATTTAAGTTATTGATTTCTAATTTGTTCCACTCTCCCTTCGTAGGTTTATCGAAGGACGTTGAAATGAGGCATGCGACCACAGGTGATGAGGTTCCCTGCGAGCCCCCTGCTTTGAAGCAGGAGAAAAAGAAGAAGAGAAAAGAAGCTCCCAGTTCTTCATAGCCCGGAAAAAAGAGACTGAAAAAGAGAATAGCTCGTACGCCCAAGAGCAACATTGGTGATCGAATATTGTCTTCGGATTCACTTCGTCAATTGAGGGACGAGTCCAAAGGAGATGAAGATTTTGATTTTGTGGCTAGTGGGCCCTCCCAAACTGAAGGACGAGCAGTCCCCAAGCCGAGAGCTGATGAAACAGACCTTCATCGAGTTGGGGGCTCCGAGGTGGGGGCAAGAACTAGGGCTTCTTCCGATGCAAGGAGGGCTTCGCAGGGATTCTTAGGCCCCATAGAGTTGATAGATTCTCCTTCCTTCTCAGAATCGACACTCAACGAAGCCCAAGCAGCAAAAGAACGTTCCCCGGGCGGGGGCCATACGTTGGAAGGCCCTTTTCCGTGGTTTCTTCAATGGCGTGGATTCGACGTCCGCGGAAGATACCTTTGGGCTCGGCAACTTGGAAGTACTGAGGAAAAGTTCATCCACCGACACGAGCGGGGTTTCTTTCGGTCCGAAGTTGGTCGAAAGATTTCTTGCTCCGAATTCATACCCTGATCGGAAACGGACCATATCCTTTACCATTGTTGAAGATGCTAAGGTCCTTTTTGCTCCTGTTGGTGTGGCCAGCTATCTTCGGTGTTTGGTGACTGAAGAAGATCAGGCCAAGATGAATGAAGTGGATGCATCCTGCTTGTTTAACGAAGCTCAGCAGACATTGAATAGGGTAATTTGTTGAAAAGCCTTATCTGGTGTTTATTGTTTTGTAATTTAAAAATTTGGTTAACTGTAACACTTTATTTGTGTTTGCAGGCCTCGGTACTTCATCATGAGACTTTCCTTTGATTTCGGGAAGAAATGGGACGCTGTGAACGGCTCGAAGGGGAGATGATGAACCTACAGGCCAAATTAAATCTTACTCGGAAAGACAATTCCGGCTTGGTCGAGCAGGTAGGGCAACAGCTCGATCAAATCAACCAACTCCGATCTAAGGTAAGCACGCCTAGAGCTGAAGCCGATGAATGGAGGAGCAAGATGGATCGACTAGCTTCGGAAAAAGAGGCCTTTCATACTCAGTTAGTTTCAGCAGATGTTCAACTGGGAGAAGCAAAAGGGAGGATCGAGGCTTTGATTAGGAGTACCGATGAACTCCAGTCTCAAGTCAGCGTGATTACCTCGGATCAAGATGCTATAACCAACGAGCTGCAAATGGCTAAATCGGAGGCTGCTGTGATTAAAGCCTAGGCCGACGAGCTGGTGGCCCAGTACAAGGCCGATGCCGAGGCCGCTCAAGATCAATCAAGAAATATGGTTGATCACATGAGGTGGCAATCTCGCCGGCTCGTCCTCGAGGAAGTCCATGCTCGAGGTTTTGATCTATCGGTAGAGATCGAAGATGCCAAAAAAGCCGAGACGGAAGCCAGAAAGTTAGTCTTCCCAGAGGAGGATGATTCTGAGAGCTTTGAAGAATGAGGCGTCCCTTTCTTTTCCTTTCTTTTATTTGACATTATGTAATGAAATGCCCACTTTTGTAAATGTACCTTGTTGTGTATATATATAAAAACATTGTTCTTTCCTTCTTTCCTTAGCTTTCAATCATTATTGATTTGGTATAACTCTTAGCCTTAGAACTGAGGGTTTGCTTCAGTAAATTTTCTATCCCCTCGAATTCTACTAGCTCGATTTGACCTTACCCATTTAAAATTTTGGATTTGCCTTAGTAGGTTTCCCCTCGAGTTCCTTTAACTCGAATGGCCTTAGCCTTTTAAGGTTATGGGGTTTGCCTTAGTAAGCCTTACTCCCCTTCGAATTTCATTAACTCGGAATGACCTTAGATTTTTAAGGTCCGAGGTTAGCCTTAGTAGGTCTTGCTTCCCTTCGATTTTTGTTTACTCAGAATGGTTATAGCCTTTTAAGGATCAGGATTTGTCTTAGTAGGTCTTACTCCCCTTCGAGTTTTATTAACTCGGAATGGCCCTAACCTTTTAAGGATCGGGGTTTGCCTTAGCAGGTCTTACCCCCCTTCGAGTTTTATTAACTCGGAATGGCCTTAGCCTATTAAGTATCGGGATTTGCCTTAGCAGGTCTTACTCCCCTTCGAGTAAGTTTGCTTTTCGGTAGAGTTCCCAGTGGAGCAGTGTTTACTCGAACAAAAATCAAACCGACCCTTAGGCTCGTTTGATCGGAGATAAGATATTTCTATATAAGATATCTTTCTTTATTCTCGTTCATGTGCTTGTACAATTTAAGCTGGGGTTCGATCAATCTATTTGGGTATAGTTTCTTTGACCGTTTGACCCTTACATTGAATCCTAATGATCTTTGATTCTAGAGATGTTTTCCCAAGCCAAAGTGGACGAGCAGCCCTCCAATATTTGAGGTCAATTGATAATTAACATCGAATACCGTTGTTACCAATTTGTTATCAGGCCTTCAAATCTAAGTTAGCACGATTTAGTAGTTGCCTCGTTAAAAACCTTGTCGTAAAACCCAGATTGGGACAAAACCGGTTCAAGGGAAAAAGAGTGCAATGCGTGCTTTCAGTCTTAGTATCTCGTACTCCCCGATTCAAGGAAACTTATTCGATACCTGCGAATGTTAGTTTGCCGATGTAGAATAAAAGCAAATAATAATAAGGAACGAAGGATCATATCTTAGCAGTCGTACGATTTCAAGTGACTTATGTTCCAGTTGTTTGGTAGTTGTTTGCCATCCATTGTTCCAAGCTTGTAGGATCCCTTTCCGGTGATTCTTATGACAGAGTAAGGTCCTTCCCAGTTTGGTCCTAGTTTCCCTTCATTCGGATTTCGTGTGTTGGGTGTGACCTTCCTAAGTACTAAATCTCCGATTTTGAAGTGTCGAAGATGGGTTCTCCTGTTGTAGTACCTTTCGATATTTTTTTTTGAGCGGCCAATCGAACGAGGGCAGCTTCCCTCTTTCATCCAATAGTTCCAAATTTGTATTCGTAGCCTCGTGGTTCGATTCCTCGGTTGCATAGCGGAATCTGACACTTGGTTCACCGACTTCGACTGGTATCAAAGCTTCGGCACTGTAAACCAAGGAAAAAAGAGTGGCTCCAGTTCTCGATTTCTCGGTCGTGCGATATGCCCATAGGACTTCGGGCGATATTTCCTTCCATTTCCCCTTCACATCAGTCAATCTCTTTTTGAGATTTCGAAGTACTGTTTTGTTGGTAGATTCGGCTTGTCCATTCCCACTGGGGTAGTAGGGCGTTGATAGGATTCTTTTGATCTTGTTATCTTCGAGGAATTTTGTCACTTTGCTGCCGACGAACTATTTCCCGTTGTCGCACACGATTTCTGATGGCATTCCAAATCGACATATGATGTGATCCCAAAGGAACTCGATTACTTCTTTTTCCCTAACCTTCTCATATGCCTGCGCTTTCACCCATTTAGAGAAATAATCAGTCATAAAAAGAAGGAATTGAGCCTTACCTGGTGTGTAGGGAAGAGGGCCAATGATGTCCATTCCCCACTTCATGAACAGCCATGGTGATAAGACCGAGTGTAATGTCTCTCTGGGTCGATGGATCATCGGGGCATGCCTTTAACATTCGTTACATTTTTTAACGAACTCCTTCGCGTCCTTTTCCATGTCGACCCAATAATAACCGGCTCTGTCTCTTTTTCGGATTAGTGGTTCGGCACCGGAATGATTCCCACAAGTACCTTTGTGGATTTCTCTTAAAATGTATTCAGTGTCACCCAGTCCCAGACATATCGCGAGGGGGCCGTCAAATGTTCTTCTAAATAAAGTTCCATCATCGAACAAGCAGAATCAAGTCGCCTTCGTACGCAAAGGCTCTTGATTCTTTTGGATCTGAGGGGAGTTTTCCGGAGCTGAGATATTCTATGTATTTGTTCCTCCAATCCCAGGTTAGACTCGTCGTATTGATTTCCGTGCGGCCTTCTTCCCCTATCGACCTCATGAGTTTTACGACCTTTTTGGATTCGATCTCATCATCTTCGACTGACGATCCCAAACTGACGAAGGCATCGGCTTTGCTGTTTTGCTCTCGAGGTATGTGTTGTAAGGTCCATTCTTTGAACCTATGTAACCTAACTTGTAGTTTGTCTAAATATCTTTGCATCCGTCCTTCTCTGACTTTGAATGTTCTGTTGACTTGATTCACCACAAGAAGGGAGTCGCACTTAGCTTCGATTATTTTCGCACCCAAGCTTTTGGCTAGTTCTAAACCTGCAATCATGGCTTCATACTCTGCCTCATTGTTAGTTAATTTTACAGTCTTGATAGATTGCCTAATTGTGTTAGCGGTTGGGGGCTTTAGCATGATGCCAAGCCCCGATCCCTTTGCGTTCGAAGCACCATCTGTGAACAGGGTCCATACTCCCGAAGGAGTCCCCGATCCGGCCAGTAGCTCTCTTTTGAACTCATGTATTAGGGATGGTGTAAAATCGGCTACGAAACCTGCCAACACCTGAGATTTGATGGCGGTTCAGGGTCGATATTCAATATCGTACCCGCTTATTTCGATAGCCCATTTGGCCAATCGGCCGGAGAGCTCGGGTTTATGCATTACGTTTCTTAACGGGTAAGTCGTTACAAAGCATATGGGATGACACTGAAAATAAGGCTTCAGTTTTCTGGAGGCGCTCAACAAAGCGAGTGCCAGTTTTTCCAAGTGAGAATACCTAGTCTCGGCCTTCCCTAAGGTTCTGCTAACATAATAAATTAGAAATTGCGTACCTTGCTCTTCTCGAGCTAGAACTCCACTTACCGCTACCTCCGAGACCGCAAGGTAAAGGTACAGCTGTTCACCTATCTTCGGTATATGTAGCAAGGGCGGGCTAGAAAGATACCTTTTGAGCTCTTCTAAAGCATGTTGGCATTCCGGTGTCCATGAAAAGTTGTTCTTCTTTTTCAACAGATCGAAAAATCGATGGCTTTTATCTGACGATCTTGAAATAAATCGTCCCAAAGCAGCTATTCGCCCTGTCAACTTTTGTACAGCCATCACATTATCTATGACTGTGATATCCTCGATAGCCTTGATCTTTTCAGGGTTGATCTTGATTCCACGATTCGAGACCATGAAACCGAGGAACTTGCCCGAGCCCACACCAAACGCGCATTTCTCCGGGTCCAACTTCATGTTGTATTGCTTCAATACGTCGAATGTTTCCTGCCAATGGTTCAAATGGTCCTCTGCTCGTAGGGACTTAACTAACATGCCGTCAATATAAACTTCTATTATTTTTCCTAGTTGTTTTTCGAACATTCGGTTTACTAGGCATTGGTAAGTGGCTCCTGCATTTTTTAAACCAAATGGAATCACGTTGTAACAGTATGTGCCATATTTAGTGATGAAGGATGTTTTTTCTTGATCAACCGGGTCCATCCGTATTTGGTTATAGCCAGAGTAAGCATCGAGAAAACTAAGGGTCTCATGGCCGGCGGTAGCATCGATCATGCGATTGATGTTGGGTAAAGGGAAAGAGTCTTTTGGGCATGCCTTATTTAAATCCTTATAATCTACACACATTCTTAGTTTATTCCCTTTTAAAGGAACTACTATTACGTTTGCTAACCATTCCGGGTATTTAACCTCCCGAATGGACCCTATCTTCAGAAGTTTAGTTACCTCATCCTTGATGAGTGTGTGTTTGATCTCGGACTGAGGCCTCCTTTTTTGCTTGACTGGTCGGAACTTCGGATCTAAGCTTAGCTTGTGAGTAGTTATCTCCGGCGGTATAGTTGTTATATCAAGGTGGGACCAAGCGAAGCAATCTTCGTTAGTTATAAGGAATTGGATAAATTTTGTCCTGAGCTCGGAGCTTAGGCCCGAGCCCAGATATACCTTTTGTTCGGGCAAGTCTTCTCGGAGTGTGACTTGCTTGAGTTCCCCAACCATCGATTTGGTGGCATCGGACTCATCGGGGATGATGAAAGATTTGGGAATTCCGTAATCGTCATCCTTGACATATGTCTCCGATCGGAACTTCGGATCTAAGCTCATCCTTGTGAGTAGTTATCTTCGGCGGTATACCTGTTATATCAAGGTGGGACCAAGCGAAACAATCTTCGATAGTTATAAGGAATTGGATAAATTTTGTCCTGAGCTCGGAGCTTAGGCCCGAGCCCAGATATACCTTTTGTTCGGGCAAGTCTTCTCAGAGTGTGACTTGCTCGAGTTCTTCAACCGTCGATTCAATGGCATCGGATTCATCAGGGCTGATGAAAGATCTGGGAATTCCATAATCATCATCCTCAACATATGTTTGTTTATCCGCGTTTGTCGAAGATGATGTCCATGATTGCTATTTTATCTTGCTCTCGACCCTTTGCGAAAGAACTGTTGGTGCTGGTGTTATTTCTTCCACTGTGAATATCTCTTTCGCAGCTAGTTGTTCCCCATAAACCGTTATAATTCCATTTGGTGATGGGAATTTCAACACTTAGTGCAGTGTCGAAGGTACGGCTCTCATGTCGTGGATCCATGGTCTCCTGAATAGAGCATTGTACCTCATGTCCCCTCCGATTACGCAAAACTTCGTTTCTCGAATGGTTCCGGCAGTGTTTATCGGTAACGTTATTTCACCCTTGGTGGTTTCACATGCCATATTGAACACATTGAGTACTCGGACTGTAGGAACGATTTGATCTATCAAGCCGAGTTGTTCTACGACCCATGATCCGATTATATTGGCCAAACTGCCTGGGTCGATCAATACGCGTTTTACTCCAAATCTATGTATAAGCACAGATATTACTAGTACGTCATTGTGGGGTTGTATAATCCCTTCCGCATCTTCTTCGTTAAAATGTAAGATCCCCTCCATCACGTAATCTCGAGTGCGCTTTTCTCTGGTGATGGATATCTTGGTGCGTTTCAGCATCGGATCTTGAGGGGTATCTACTCCGCCGATAATCATGTTGATCGTGTGTTGTGGCTCTTCCTGGCTTGCCTGTTTATTTCTATTTCTAAAGTGATTATTTGCTCGGTCGCTCAAGAATTCTCGAAGATGTCTGTTATCGAGCAACCTTGCTACCTCCTCTCTCAATTGTCGGCAATCTTCTGTTCTATGACCGTAAGTACTGTGATATTTGCATATCAGATTAGGATCCCTTTGGGCGGGATCCGATTGTAACGGTCGAGGCCACTTAGTGTATTTGATGTGACCGATAGCTGATACGAGAGTGGCCGCATCAACATTGAAATTATACTCCGATAACCGAGGTGCCTCTTGATGACCGGTGGTCCTCCCGAAGTTTCCTTTAAATATGGGCCCTCGGTTATTCTGACCTGGATCATTTCTCCTTTCGTGTCTTGGGGAGTTTTGCCTTGCTGTAGTGATTTTTCTATCCCCGTGATATGGCCGACGTCGTTCTCTATTCAACCTCGGTTCACGATAAATCTCCCTTCGAACTCTATCATGAGTTCTAGCGAGATAAATGGATCCCGAAGGGGCTCCAAGCTGATCATCTTCGACTCTGATTTTCAATTGGTATTGGTTATGTACATCGGCCCACGTGACGGCATGATATTCTATCAAGTTTTTCTTGAGTTGCTGTGAAGCCGTCGAGCTTCGAACGTTGAGCCCTTGAGTGAAGGCCTGAACAGCCAATCGTCTGTGACCGGTGGCAGGTCCATCCGTTCCATCTGAAAATGAGATACGAATTCTCTGAGCATATCGTTATCCTTTTGTCTGACTTTGGATAGGTCCAACTTTCGCGTTTCAACCTTGATGGCGCCTACGTGTGCTTTTACAAAAGAATCTGCAAGCATAGCAAAGGAGTCAATGGAATTAGGGGGTAAGTTGTGATACCATGTCATGGCTCCCTTCGACAAGGTTTCCTCAAATTTTTTCAACAGAACGGATTCGATCTCGTCATCTTCCAAGTCGTTCCCTTTGATAGCGCATGTGTATGCAATTACATGCTCGTTTGGATCGGTTGTTCCGTTGTACTTGGGGATTTCCGGCATGCGAAATTTTTTGGGTATTGGTTTTGGAGTGGCGCTCGATGGGAAAGGTTTTTGTACAATTTTTTTTGGAATCCAAGCCCTTTAATATTGAGGGTGCTCCTGGGATTTGGTCCACCCCGGAGTTGTACGTTTCCGCCTTTTTGTCATTTGCCTCGATTTTTTTTTCTCCGGATTCTACTCGTCTGGTTAATTCCTCGAGCATCTTCATAATCCCGGAGTTTGCCCTCGATTCACCTTCATTCGACTCTCCCGTAACTGGTTCATTCCTAGGAATAGTTCCCCGAGAAGGGCCAAACTCAGTTTTGTTCGATATTGTAACTGAGCTATGACTTCCTGCTGGGCTTGCAACATTTCGAAGATATCCTGGGGCTGATCCCGTCCCTTTCATCGTTTTGGGGATTCTGTGTTGTTGACCGAGGTTCCATACGAACGCTATTTGACGGGCCAGTAGTCTGATCTATATCGACTGCCACTTGTGAATTAGCGTCAATCGGAACTTCATCACCGGGTGTTGTGTTGTTGTTTTCTCCTTGATGATCGAATTCATTATCGACGTACAAAGGTATTGATTGAGAATGCGACATACCCGTATTGCAACCTGAAATCAGAGATACTTCAAAGAGCAAGTGTAAAACAATTTGCGTGACAAAAAATTGTATCAAACACTCACTACTATCCTTAGCCCACGGTGGGCGCCAAACTGTTTACCCTGAATTTCGGATAACAATTGAATTTATACGTGGTTTTAAGGATATGTGACTCAATTTGATACAAGTAACAAATAATATAACGAAAATTAAAGTCAATAGGTAAATGGAGAAGAGATGCAAACCACAAGCCTTGGATAATCCGGGCCTTGACTGATTCTTCCAAGATAAAAAGTAAAAATAAATGGAGCCAAATGAACAAAGTAATGTAGGGAAATAATAAAAGCTGTTTTCTTTTCTTTGTATTGATCATTTTCTTGAGGTCTCCTTGAACAGTTACATTGCCTTTATATAGTTGGGGATAATCTTTTATACAAGGTAAGAATCTATTTACAAAGTAAAATATCTCTTGATTTGCTGGTTTAACGGTTTTATTGATTGATGCTGAGATTCTCGCTGTGATGCTTACCTATCACGGATTTTCCGGTCCTTCATCATTCAAATTTGGTGACCTACGCTAAAACGTTTCCTGTAATCGAGTTCGATAGACTCAGTTCGGGCATCCTGGCTTCGAACTCTGATTCAATGTCACTCGATCTCTACCTTCGATCTTTGGTATCTCGACCCCGATTTATCGAACAGTAATCATGATGGATACTAACCGTATAGAATCGAGCCTGATTTGACTGTATATAGGCGGGCCTGAATTCGACCCATACACAAACGTCCTACACATTGACAAACCTGTTGTTAAATTAATTGTACCGTCCTATTTAGGAGGGAGAGTGATGTTTAATTTGAATGGGAGTTAAATTTAAGTCACCCAATGGCTACATGGACGGATTCAAATAGAGAAGCAATGGCTGTGGATTCGAACCGCGTCTATTCATGAGAATAAGGTCAAAGTACAGTTAAATGTGTGTGTTTGAAAAATATTATGTTGAAGCTGAATTATTAATATTGAAGCTGAGGCTGAAAACGAGTACGTCAAACTGAAGTAATTACGTCTGAATGTGAATTTAATTTGGAAAAGGTCTAGAAATTGAAAATTTGTAAGTGGACCATCATTTCGCTTGGAATATTCTTCAACTCGGTAATTCAAATACTTTATCAGAATTTTAATAATTGAAGTTTGATGTTTGCAATATTAATAATCAAACCAATATTAATGTATCAAAATTCGGTATCTAAAATAAAACTGATATAATAGTACATATTTGATTTGAGCTACTAATTCTGAATTCTAAACCTACATTTAAATGAGAGGAAGACTGCAAGCTTCGTAAAATCCACCTGGTGGCCCTAATGAAGGTGACTGGAGAAAGCATGTGCAATTCTTAGATCTCATATCCTTGAAAGCAACGTGACATGTACGTTTATTGCCTGTTTTTTCTTTGCCAAAAGTGTGTTTTTGGCCAAAAGTAACATTTTTCCTTTAAGTAAGGTATTTTGTCAAGAGCGAAAAAAGTATATTTGAGAAGAAACAGAAATAGTTTTTAATAAGTAGAAAAAATAGTTTCTCCCAAAAGTACTTTTTTTTTAAAAATATTTTTGAGAAAATATATTTAGAGGTACTTTTTAAAAATTTGATCAAACACTAATTGCTATTCAAAGTACTTTTCAAATTAATTAGACAAACACAATTATTTTTTATGAAAAATACTTTTGAAAAGTACATTTAAAAAAAAATACTTTTCAAAATAAGCTAACTTTAGAAGCAGGCCAAACAAACTATTAGGGGTCGTTTGGTTGGGAAAAATATTATTCCAGGATTAATTATCCTGGGATTAGAATCTTAGAATTGTTATCCACCCTCTCAGAGGGACAGAAACAACCCTACAATCCCGGCATAATTTGTCTCAATCAAACGTGAGATAAGCTCATTTCAAATTTAATTTCGAAATTAATTATCTCTAATCCCTTGCACCAAACGAGCCCTTAGTCTTTACGTTTTGATAACGTGGTTTCTTCTACTAGTAAAAGGACCCACATGAGTCCCAAGTTAGGTGGTTGTTTCAAAGTTAAAATACTGTGTAACCACACACACTCTTTTAAAGTTGGATTCTAACTTTTAAATCTACCGGTATTTATGAACGTGTGTTGCATGTTAATAGTGATATGCAGTGATTTAAATATTTATTTATATGAAGGAACAATAATATTTGATTAAGGAGAGAAATTTTATGTTTAATAATACAACAATCATCTAAATATCGAAAAATATTATTACATTAGCATAATACATGAATTTAAAATAAAAGAACATCATCAAAACTTACACAAATGATCAATTTTGTCATGTTAGTTAGATAATTATATATTATAGTTAAAAAGTATTTAATGTGATGGTATCTTAACGAACACTTCTTTGTGGACAATATTTTTTGGTGTATGTTTCCTCCTAATGCTCTGGTTGCTCTGACTTAACCAGAACTCTTGTTGTCGATCTTGATATCCCTCTTGAAAGGGCAACATACAGTTGTTCGTGCAAGAAAATATATTGCGATAAATATAGTCTAATATTTAGGATATTTGTCCTTGTGCTTTATTTATTATATTTTCAAAACATGAACATACTAAAAATTATTTTCACACAAATTTAAAAGGATATTCCTTAGTTTCTGAAGACGAAAGTTAAATTCAGGGATAAGAATATACTTAGAAGCACATTAACTAGTATCATAATTTTGCATGTATGACGTTATTGTCAAAACTTCTATATACTATCTGTCTGCTATTACATAAGTTATTTGGCTTATCTAAGTTTTTCAGTAGCATGATGTGCATATTTTTCTTTAAAATTAACCTATATACAATGGAAGATCAATTTTAACTTAATCTATTATATATACGATGAGACTAGCATACGTAAGAAATAATAAACTTGACAACAAACATATATGGTAGAAGGCCATTTGGTATTAAGGTATCTAAGTATTCTTCTTGGCAGTAATTATTGGTATCATTTTCTACTGAATCAAAAGCTTAAAAATATTTTATTTTTACTATAAAATTTTGCAATCAACCTTTATTTAGTTGTTCAATATATTCATTTCTGCTAGCTAAGATATCTTTTTAATTCTATTGTGTGATTTGCACAAATTGAATTTTAATCTAACGATGTAAATATTTCTCTTATTAAATGCACTAACATTACCATTGGGATTGATAACCAAGTATTCAGAAAGAATCAAATCATCTTTTATTGGGTGCTCTTCCTCGTTTTCCGACGCGAAGCAAGAAGACACTGAATACTGGATCTGTTCTTACTTTATATTTCTTGTAAGTTGAATCTTTTTCATTTGAGGGCAGAGGTATAACTTTGGCAATATAGCTTTTACATTCTCTGTTTTTGTCGATTTTGGAACTACTAGTAGTACGTGACAGAAATCACCTCCCAAACTATTAATTTTTCATCAAACGGTTCATTAATATCCAATATATCTCTAGAACTCCGGGCAATTATTTAGATCATTTGACACTTAGCCATAAGTGCTTCATCCCATATTATCAATTTTGCTTTCCTTATAAATTTAGCACTATTACTCTGCTTTGATATATTTATGATGGTTATTTAAGTTGTTTGAAGAGGTATATCAAATCTAAAGTGTGTAGCCTCACAATAAAATTCTTGTTGGTACACCACTTGCTATTATTACTGATAGTGTCATGCCTCTTAATACGATATTTGCAAGTAATGCATGACATAAAAATATTATGTTGATTCTGCCGGAGGCATTACAAGGAATAATCTCGTTATACCAGAGTTGTGATGACCCGATAGGTCATCTAGAGTTTTAAACCTTAATTCTATGCTTCGAAGCCTTCGATAGCTTCCTTAAGCCTCCTCAATTTGCATACACAATCCGAGTGTTTTTCCGGAAGGCTTATGTTAAAAATTGATAAAAAATAAAATTTTGCCTTAAAAATCCATTTGAGTTGACTTCGGTAAATATTTTAAGCAAACGGACCCGGATCCTTATTTTGATGATCCTGGTCGGTCTGTATCATGATTTGAGACCTGGGCGTATGCCCGGATTTGAATTCAGAGGTCCCTAACTCGAGTTATCGCTTTTTGTCAAAATTTTGAAGTTTAAAGGATTAATGAATCTAAAGGTTTGGCCAATGTTTGACTTTATTGATACCGGGTCCGTATTTTAGTTCCGAAACTCGGTATAGATCCATTACTATATTTATGACTTGTCTGCCAAAATTGGTGAGAAATGGAGTTGGTTTGACGTGATTTGGACGTCCGGTTGTTAAAATAGAAATTCTAAAATTTCATTGAAATCTTCATTTGATTTGGTGTCCGATTCGTTATTCTAGGTGTTATTTGGTATTTTGATCGCGCGAGCGAGTTCGTATCTAGTTTTTGGACTTGTGTGCATATTTGGTTTGGATCCCTGAGGGCTCGGGTGAGTTTCGGATAGCCTACGGACCTTTTGAACTTAGAAAGTTTGCTGGTTTTTCACTTCTGCTGGTTTCTAGTGTTTCCTTCTTCGCTGTCGCAAATATACTCCCGCGATCGCGAAGTGTAAAATGGGCTGGGGGAGATTTTGTTCTACGCGAACGCGAAACCTTGGTCGTGAACGCGGAGCATTGGGGGGCCAGCTCTTGCGGCCAGGCAATCGCGAACTCGTAGTGAAATAGAACTAGGGGCTGGGAGTTGACAGTTGCTCTATGCGAACACGATACAAGGATCGCGGATGTGGAGGCTAGGGGGGTAAGCCTACGCGAACGCGTAGATCAACTTGTGATCGCGTAAGCAATTGAGGCTTTGCTCTTTACGAACGCGTCAGGTTTCATGCAAACAAGATGCACACCTGACGCCAGTTATTAAAACAGTCCCAAAAATGAGATTTTGTTCATTCTTCAAATTTTCAAAGCTAGAAAACCCTAGAGGCGATTCTCCCAAGAACTTTTCTTCTCCAATTTGTTGGTAAGTGATTCTAACCTACTTTCTTTCAATTTTTCCATTACTTTCATAAGATTTCAACCTAAAATCTAGTATTTTCATGGTGGAAATTAGGGGTTGGGAAGAATTAGGATTTTTGGAAAATTGGAATTTAGACCTCAAATTGAGGTTAGATTTCGGAACAAAATATATAACTGGGCTAAAGGGGGATGGGTAATCGGGTTTTGGTCCGAATTTCGGGTTTTGACCAAGCGGACCCGGGAGTTGACTTTTGTTGACTTTTCCTATAATGACCTAAATTGAACCTTTTTCATTCGTGGGTAGTTCCTAAGGTTTATTTTGAATCGTTTGGTTGATAATTTGCTAGATTTGATTGGTTCCGAGACTTGTTCGAAATGAAAAGCCGTGGTTGAGCTTTGAGTTGGTCTTTGGAGCGAGGTAAGTGTCGTGGTTAACCTTGACTTGAGGGATTAGGACTTGTTTCTTGTAATTTATCTCTTTCTTTGATCTTGATATCCATGCTTAGACTAATTAATTGATAATTGATTGTTCTTTCCGTACTTATGAACTATATGTGATAATTGAGTATTATTTCTGAAGTTGAGATTGGTATTGTGGAACTATTGTTGACATAAGAATTGATATTGCTTATTCCATCTCCCTATTTTTATAAGTTCATTTTACATAGTAAGGGAGAGCATTAAAGCACGAAGGGTGATGTCGTGACGTATTTGAGAGTTAAAGCAGGCAGGGTGATGTCGTGCTGTATCTATTAACTCATGATGAAATTGAGAGTAAAAGCAAGAAGGGTGATGTCGTGCCGTATTTATTATTTTATGGTGAGATTGAGAGTAAAAGTATGAACGCTGATGTCGTGCCGTTATTACTGTTTCATAGTGAGGCTGAGAATAAAAGCACGAAGGGTGATGCCGTGCAGTTTTATTCATTATGCTTGTTCATTTTGTTGATTGAAGGTTTATTGACTGATTCTTATTATTCCCTACTATAGTTACCGTATCTTGTACCCCTTTCGCATGTCCCTCCCAATTGTACTTGCTAATTCTTTATTTGTTGTCATTTTGTAAATATATTTTTGTCTGTACAGGTTTAATGTCACGACCCAAAATCCCAACCCGGTCGTGATGGCGCCTCTCATGAAGACAAGGCCAGCCAATCCAACTAAACCTCAATTTAAACAGTTAAACAACGCAAATTAATACAAGTACGGATTAATAACAGAAATTAACCGGGAATATATAGAGAACCATCCCGACTACAGCCCTCAGATCGGGGTGTCACAAAGTCATGAGCCACTAAGGAAATCCTAATAATAAAATAACTATTACAATATGTTTAGCACAATTGTTTGAAGAAAGTGAAAGCAACAAAATAAAGGAGATACGGGGCTGCGAACGCCAACAGCTACCTCGTAGTCTCTGAATCACCACCCTGACAATAGTAGTAGTCAATACCTCGGGGTGGAATCGATAACGCCTGAATCTGCACACATGGTGAGGGAGTAATGTGAGTACTTCCAACTCAGTAAGTAATAATTATAAATAATGACTGAAAGTAAGAAACACCCGAATCAATAAGGAATCCACGATGGAACAGTAAAAACATGTAACGTTTCAAATAGATAACATGAAGTAAATGGAACAACACCAACACAACCAAAAAAATGCAATGCGATGCAATGAGATGCAATGCAATGCAAGTCATGACTATCGTGGCGGACGTGCCAGCCGTTCCCTGGGTACCCGGCGCTTACTGTGGGGGGTTCAGTAGCACAATATCTCATGACGGCGTGTCACCCGATCCATGCATATTACATCTCGTGGCAGCGTGCCACCCGATCCATGCACAGTACATCTCGTGGCGGCGTGCCACACGATCCATTTAAAATCATTTGAAAATATCATTTAATTTTTTCAAAACTGAGTTTATGAAATGAATCAATTCAGTAACAAATACCCCTGAAGGGTTCACATAACCGGCGAGATGTCAGATAATACCCCTAAAGGGTTCACATAACCGGCGCGAAGCCCAAATATGATTTAGTACAAAATGACAACTACCCCAGAAGGGTTCACGTAACCGGCGCGAAGCCCAAATATGGCAAGTAGCCCAAATCACGATGACATCAATTAGATTTTAATCATGTATATAGTAGAAATCATCAATCGGGATGGACCAAGTCCCAATTCCCAGAAGTAAACAACCCCATGCTCATCATCGAGCATGTACCTCACCTCAACATAGCACTATGAGCTGCAAATCCGGGGTTTCGAACCCTCAGGACATCATTTACAAGCATTACTCACCTCAAACCGGCTAAATCCTTAGCCCGCGACGCCTTTGCCCTTTGAATTGGCCTCCACGTGCGTCGAATCTATTCAAATTCATAACAATTACGTCACAATATGTTGAGGGAATAAAACCCAAGCAAAAACAATCGAAATTACTAAGAAATCCCGAAATTAGCAAAACCCGAGCCCCTGGCCCACATCTCGAAATTCAAAAATTATCACCTCAACGGGTTCCTTATCTCCCAACAAGTTCACCCATACAAAAATTATCAAATTCCGACATCGCATTGGCTTTCAAATCTTAATTTTTGTTCTTGGAAGATTTGGATGAAAAATCTGATTTTTCTTCCATAGATTCATGGATTTATGATGTAAATGAGTATGGAATCATGATCTATGAAGGATTTATGATAAAGAACACTTGCCCCGATGTTTTCCTTGAAAATTGCCTTAAAAATCGCCTCAATCCGACCTCCCTAGCCCCAAATATGTTAAAATGGCCAAAATGGCCAAAACCCCCGCTTATAGCCCCTTTCTGCCTCATTCTGCGACCAAAATGCGGTTCGCATTTGTTGATCCGCGATCGCGGATCTCACATTTCGGCAGATTTTTTCCTCGTCGCGAAAATAGGCATAACTTTTTCATACGATGTCCGAATTGGACGATTCTTTTTGCTATGGCTCCGAAATTTTGATACGGATCTAATGCTTCAATCAAAACTGAATTTGGAGTTCATTTTCATAATATGATACCACTTTTTCTTGAAGGTACGACATCGACACCTTCTTGAAACGCCAAAGTTAAACTCCATCAACCATCCAAAATCCATTCGAGA
>MCJB01051074.1:4450-34193 GCA_002018475.1 Nicotiana obtusifolia
CACCGGACAGTGCAATAGCTGGACGGGTATGATACACACCGAGCCATAATGAATTGGCCGGGCAATGACGACACACCGAGCCATAATGAATTGGCCGGGCAATGATGACGTATAAACACCGATTAGTCGGGTATGTGATAATAGTAATAATGGTATCAATAAGTACAAGCCCAAGGAGGTATACGCTTTTATAAAACTCGTAAAGGCGAGGTTATGACTATAGTTATGATATAATTATGAGCCCGAAGAGGCATATGTGTGTGTGAATATATGTGATAACAATAATGGTAGCGATGATTATGATTATGAGCCCATGGAGGCATATTTATTGATTGTGGTCCTATGAGGACGTATGTGCGATGATTGTATAAAGGGATTGAATATATGATGAATGTGTTTGCACGTTTTTCTTAAAGTAAGAAGTCCGGTAAAGCAGTTAAACTAAAGAGATGAATACTTAATGCGTTGGATATAATGAACCCGTATGAAAAGTAACAGGCTTGGAGGAATGAATTATGTTTTAAATCTCTGAAATGATGGAAATAAGTTCCATGATGAATTGTAAGGTATGCTGCCCTCAGAGGTAAATTTCCATTGTTATGAGCTGTATGCTTCTATTATGTTGCTTATGTTACTGTTTTCAGTTGTATTCCTGTCTTACATACTTAGTACATTTTCCGTACTGACGTCCTTTGTTTGTGGACGCTGCATATCGTGTTGCAGGTCCAAATAGATTGACAGACGGAGTTCCTCCACCACAGCAGGCTGCCAGTTCAGCAGACATAGCAAGGTTCATCTTCCGGGCCTGCTATACTTGGGTATGTTTTGATGTATAGATGTTTTTTTGGGGGCATGTCAGGGTCCTGTTCCGACTAAGTATTTTTTTATACATTCCATAGAGGCTCATTAGACAAGTTGTCAGTATGTATAAACAGGAGTTGGGCTATGTAATTATGTCGCCTAGTTGGCATCATATGTACCGTGTGTATGGTTTTGTATATAGCCCAGTGGGTTATGTTTTGGTGAATGTATGTTTATATAATGGTATATTGCTGCGACAGGTAATGTCATTATAGTCGACAGGTATAATGTCGTTATTGCCATGTTGGCAAGTATGTGCACCTTACGAATAATAGGGGTAGTCATGTACAGGGTTCGCCGGTACTCTGCAAGCAGGGTTCGGTGCCCGGTCGCGGGCCCCCGAGGTTGGGTCACGACAGGTTCTACTATTACACCCTTGAAAAAGAACCCGACAAAGAAAAAATAAGGGGATTTTATTGGCACACTTTATTGGCAAACTTTACTTTCTACCAATTAACTACATCAACATATATACAGAAATTATTACACATTAATACTTATTTTACAATTACTAATGTCGCAAAACATACAAGAAAACAGATCAAATATACAGATAAGGCTACCACACCCCCAACCGAAATCATGCATTGTCCTCAATGCATAAGAAAAGAAGTTAGAGTTCAAGGGGCTCCCTGGGGCGCATTTGCGCTAAGGGAATTAGTAGCCTATGGATCCTTTTAAGCTGAAGTAGGGCTGTGGGACTGAACGGGAGCTGGTGTTGGGGCTTCTGAGCTGCTAGCTTCGCCCACTGGTGGCTGAGTGGCCGATGGGTCTGCAAGGGCGGCCACATCCGCTAGCGAGTGCTGTAATGCCCGCTTAATGTTTGCGTGCTCCTCTTACTCTACTGTTGGAGCAGCAATCTCTTTGCCCTTCTCCTGAGTGTCATCACCCTCGTCGGACCATGAACTGGTATCCTCTGTCTCTTCCCCTTCTAACTCTGCTGAATGTCCCGATGTCTCATCATCAGTAACATCAACCGGTACCGGAGGAGCTGGAGGTTGAGACACTCTGGCAGACGGAGGTGCAATGTCTGCCATTAGAGCAGTGAAGTCCAAACCCAGGTCTGGTGCAGCAACGTCTGCACCATGGTCACCCTCTTTGGGGAGGAGAGATGCTAGGTCGAACTCCAAATTTTGCATTTTCTAGAGTTCGGTTTTCATAGATTTCACTTCGTCCCTCAGCTGAGGTAACCCCTAACCTCACCTCTCTCTATCTGTTCAACCCTGGACTCAAGGTTGTGCAAATGATTCCCAAACAATGTTTGTTGTTTTTGGAGAGCGGTCACTGACGTTTGAATTGGAGTCAGGGCTTGTTTGATCAGGTGTGGCAGGGTTTTCAAGAGTTGGTCCACTTTGGAATTGGCATGATGTGCAATAAGACCAAGTCTTGAAAGGGCTGGCATTGTCGAAAAAGGTTGACCTGTGGTGGACGGGGATGCAGGCTCTGTAGCATCAGTGGAGGCTTCTGGATCTTGGGGAGATATGAGAGTTTGGGAGTCAAGGTCCTGAAGTGGGGTCTCTGTTGGGGCAGTAGAATCACTGATACGAGCGATATCTATATTTCTCGTTGACTTTCCGAGTTTGTCAACTTGTGGCGAGAAAGGCATGTTCACAGCTTGGCAAAGGGCTGTGATCAAACTCGGAAATGGAAGTGATGTGGCACGCTGCGTTGCCCGGATACCAATCTCCTGGAAGATGAGATTCCCCACATCGATTTTTATACCGGCCATAATGCACACAATGAGAAGTGCTTTCTCAATGCTTATATCTGTTTTGTTTCTGGACTGTATTAAATGGGAGGTGACGAAGCTCAGCAAAAATCTTCCCTCCCTTGTGAGGTCCTCTTTATAGATCTTCTTTCCAGGGTTTATCCAAGCAGGGGTCCCCTTTGTAATAATGGACGCTATCCACCCATGTTCATTCTCTATGTTGGAGTACTTGGCATCGTACTCGGCTGTGCCTGATTGCCAATTGGGGAAGTAGATTTCATTAATTTGTTCGCTGTTGCAGAACACACTCTTTCCACGAACCTATACGACGCCAGTAAATATTCTGTTGCGTCTGTGGTGCCCCATTCTTGAAGCTCCATAGGATGCATAGAATTCCAGGACCATTGACTCGTTGTACACTTGAGGATCCCTAGTGAAATACTCCCATTTTCTCGTTTTTATGTTGTCGAGAATATGGGGGTACTGTTCTTGTAGTCCATTCAAGCTCAACTATTTTTCACCCAAAATTTTTCTTTTAGTCAGCCCCTCCCTAAACAATGTCCTGGAGCCTTCGACCCCGAATCGAAGCTGAAGGTCATCTCCACACTTTCTTCTGGCCTCAGCCACTATATCAACTTCGGGCAAGCGGTTCTCCTCATCAGACTGGGAGGTGCTTGGCAAATTTGGGTCCATTCTTACACGTTTGGGTTGTGCCATGTTAGGACCGGATGATGAACTTTTCTTTGCGGAATGCTTTTTAGGTGCCATATCTGCATGAGGGTACGATGTAAGCGACATTGTCATTAGTAGAGAAAAGAAAACAGGAAGAATCAACAAAGAGTTAAATGAATGCGGCGTGGTTTGCGGTCGCATAACCACTATGTGAACCGCAAACTCGTCGCATTCATAGGTGTGCAAAGCTAGATTTTATTCTACGGTGGGATATGCGATCGCAACCACTATGCGAATCGCATAACCATCGCAGGATGTTCTTGTTCACAGACATGTTAGCAGAACACAAATGCGATCGCATATCCACCGCAAAGTGAGATATGCGATCGCAAATTTGACGCGGATTTGCTGGTGTTAATCCATATGTTCTGACCCTATTTCCTGTGCCTTTGCGGTTCGCATAGTAGTTATGCGACCCCAAAGGCACCGCATTTTTTGTCTTCTTCAGGTATCTAGGATTTTAGGGATGCGGTCAAAATGCGGTCCACATTTTGATTTTGTGGACCGCAAATACCTTTGGATTCACAATTATCTTCATCCCCCCATAACTGACAACCCTAGATTCCTGTATCCATCCCCCAAAATGATCAAACATCTACAATGGGCCACAAAACCTAACTTGTAGAGTGAAAATTAAAGACATAGCAAAGGTAGTAGTTTATTGGATCGGCACACATACCTAGGAAGAAGATTTCAGGGGGTATGATAATTTTAATCAGAACTCTGATGTTGGTAAGCTTGAATCTCAGTTTTCCGCCGATATTTTCTATTGCTGTTCGTTTCTCTGTTCTTTTTCCTTTTTTTTTTTATACTATATTGAAGGATTTAAAAGAGGAGGAAATGCGGACTCTTACCTGTCACTATGCGATGGATAAGTCATCGCATGGTTTTATCCGCGAATTAGACTACCTCACCGCATAATTGTCATCGTTTTGAGCCAAACTTTCTGTCTCTGTTTGCGATGGAAATGCGGACCGCAAAATGAAAATGCGATCCGTAAACTGCAGTACATCTTCGCATTTTTGACAGCCATTTTAGTCCAACTTTCTGCTTCAGTTTGCGACACAAATGCGGCTCGCATATTGATAATGCGATCGCATTTGTACAGCATTTGTCACATACTAGTTTTTCTTTAGTTGCAAGAACTCCTTCTCAGTTTTGTGTCCTTTTTTAAAACTCCTGCATTCTAAAACACCCTTCAAATAGCCCTAAGTAAAACTATCTATCAACAACTTAAATAAAGTTACAACAACAAGCAAAAATAAATGTTACCACACATGGGTTGCCTCCCATGAAGCGCTTGATTTAACGTCGCGGCACGACGAAGTTGAGACGCCTCTGAATTCATTCCATGGTTGGGCATGGACCATCTTTTAGATCCAGCTGCTCTACCAAATGCTTCTTACCGTCTGCTCCCAAGTAATGCTTAATTCTTTGACCATTCACTTTGAAGGTTCGGAGCCCATCCTCCGATGCTAATTCTACAGCTCCAAAGGGAGAGACATCGACGACTTTGAAAGGGCCAGACCATTTAGATTTTAGCTTGCCCGGAAATAATTTTAGTCTGGAGTTGAAAAGCAATACCAGATCCCCTGCCGTGAATTCTCTTTTTAAGATCTTTTTGTCATGGACGAATCTCATTCTTTCTTTACACACGGTTGCACTTTCATACTCGTGGAGACGGAACTCCTCCATTTCATTCAATTGTGCTAGCCTCAGAGCTCCAGCTTCTGCCCAGTCCATGTTTAATCTTTTTAAGGCCCACATAGCCTTATGCTCAAGTTCCACAGGTAGATGGCAAGCTTTTCCAAAAACTAGCCGATAGGGCGATGTACCAATAGGGGTTTTGTACGTTGTGCGGTATGCCCATAGAGCATCATCTAGCTTCTTCGACCAGTCAGTCCTGTTTGCATTCACTGTTTTTGCTAGTATGCTCTATATTTCACGGTTAGATACCTCCACTTGACCGCTTGACTATGGATGATAGGGTCTGGCAACCTTATGCTTGACACCGTACTTGTCAAGGAGAACTTTAAAGGCTTTGTTGCAGAAATGCGAACCCCCATCACTGAGAATGGCTCTTGGAGTGCCAAACCGGGTGAAAATGTTCTTCTTTAGAAACGCGGTCACACTCCGAGCCTCGTTGTTTGGTAAAGCACTGGCTTCTACCCATTTGGACACGTAGTCCACAGCTACTAAGGTAAACTTCATCCCACATGAGCTTATAAAAGGGCCCATGAAGTCAATACCCCAGATGTCGAATAGTTCAATTTCCATCACAAAGTGCATCGGCATCTCATGCCTCCTAGAGATCGGGCCCTGCCTTTGGCATTGGTCACAAGACTTGACCAACTGATTAGCATCCTGATAAATTGACGGCCAGTAGTAACCACATTCCAAAATCTTTGCCGCTGTTCTATTTCCCCCATGATGACCCCAACCGGTGAGTCATGACAAGCTTTTAGAATTTGCAGCATTTCTTCTTCAGGTACGCATCTCCTGATGATGTTGTCCGCACAGACACGGAACAAGAAGGGTTCTTCCCAGTAATAATTCCGGCAATCCCTCAAGGACTTCTTCTTTTGGTACGACTCCAATCCTTCCAGAATAAGGTCGCTGACTAGGTAGTTAGCGATGTCGGCATACCAAGGTGCAAAGGTATTGGATAAAGCCAGTATTTGTTCATCTGGAAATGCATCATTGATTTCCTGCTCTCCTTTTTGTGTCCCCGCTTCTTCAATTCTGGACAAGTGATCTGCCACTTGGTTTTGAGTTCCTTTCCGATCCATCACTTCAAAATTGAACTCTTACAGCAACAACACCTATCGAATCAGCCGCGACTTCGCATCTTTCTTCGCGATCAGATAGCGGAGAGCTGCATGATTTGTGTACACTATTATTTTGGAACCTAGCAAATACGCACGAAACTTCTCGAATGCATAGACAATGGCCAACAGTTCTTGTTCGGTTACTGTGTAATTAATCTGTGCGCCATTAAGTGTTTTGCTAGCATAGTAGATTGGGTGAAGAACTTTGTTGTGTCGTTGGCCCAGCATTACTCCAATAGCTACACCACTGGCGTCACACATAAGTTCAAAAGGAAGTGACCAATCAGGTGTGACAATAATGGGTGTCGTGGTGAGCTTTTCCTTCAGTTCCTCAAAAGCTTTGAGGCATTTCTCATCGAAGACGAACTTGGCATCCTTCAAAAGGAGTTTACACATAGGATTTGCAATCTTTGAAAAATCCTTAATGAAACGCCTATAGAATCCGGCATGCCCCAAAAAACTACGAACACCTTTGACGGACGTGGGTGGAGGGAGCTTAGAGATGATTTCTATCTTAGCTTTGTCTACCTCTATGCCACGGCTTGAGATTTTATGTCCCAGAACAATACCTTCATCCACCATGAAGTGGCATTTTTCCCAATTTAGCACAAGGTTTGTCTCTTCACATCGCTTGAGCACTTGTTTGAGATTACTCAGGCAATGGTCAAAAGTCTCGCCTACTACCTAAAAATCATCCATAAAGACCTCAAGAAATTCCTCTACCATATCGGAGAAGATAGACATCATGCATCTCTGGAAGGTAGCCGGAGCGTTGCATAGGCCGAATGGCATCCGACTAAAAGCAAATGTTCCATATGGGCATGTGAATGTTGTCTTCTCCTGGTCCTCCAAAGCTATTTTGATCTGATTATAATCGGAGTATCCATCAAGAAAACAATAGAAGGACTTTCCCGCTAGCCGATCAAGCATTTTATCAATAAAAGGCATAGGGAAATGGTCCTTGCATGTGGCACTATTTAATTTCCTATAGTCCATGCATACCCTCCATCCGGTTACTGTTCTTGTTGGGATAAGCTCGTTCTTCTCATTTTTTATCACAATCATGCCTCCCTTCTTCGGCACATATTGCACCGGGCTCATCCATGAACTATCAGCAATTGGGTAAACTACCCCAGCAGCCAACCATTTGATTGTTTCTTTCTTTAGTACTTCCTGCATTGACGGGTTCAACCGTCGTTGGTGTTCCACACTCGGTTTGGTCCCACTTTCTAATTGAATCTTATGCTCACAAATTCCCGCAGGGATCCCCCGAATGTCCGCAATTGTCCAACCAATGGCTTGTCTATGCTTCTTCAAAACTTTCAGCAACTGTTCCACCTGCACATCATTCAACAAAGAAGAAACAATTACTGGTAAAGTATTATTTAAGCGAAGAAATTTATACCTCAAGTGTGGAGGAAGTGGTTTGAGCTCTAGTTGTGGTGGCTCAATAATAGACGGCTTTGCAGGAGGTGTAGCTCTATTCTCCAAATCAAGGGAAAGCTTTGGTGGAGTATACAAGTAAGAACCACGCCCCTCCAATGCATTCACCGACTCCATAAAACCATCCATGTCATCACCATCGAGGTTTACCAAGATAGCTGCCAATGCTTCACCTAGGCAGTGTTCTTCCATCTTCATCTCAACAGCATCATCTACTTCATCGACAATAACAATCACTGAAATGCTCTTGTACTCATTTGGCAGCTTCATACTCTTACTAGCTTGGAATGTAACTTCTTCATTGTTCACTCAGAATTTAATTTCATTACGTTCCGAATCCATAAGGGCTCTTCTAGTGGCTAGAAATGGTCTCCCCAAGATAATAGGGATTTCTTTGTCAATAGCACAGTCAAGAATTACGAAATCAGCTGGTATATGAAACTTCCCAACTTTTACAATCACATCATCAACAATTCCAACCGGTCTCTTGATTGAACGGTCAGCCATTTGCAACCTCATGCTCGTCGGCCTTGGCATTCCTAATCCAGCTTGTTTGTAGATGGCAAGCGGCATTAAATTGATGCTGGCCCCATTTTCACAAAGTGCTTAGCAAAATCACGCACCCCAATAGTGCACGGAATAGTAAATGCTCCCGGGTCCTCTTTCTTCTGAATATGATTTGTAGCAATAATAGAGCTAACCCGGTGAGTCATATTCACCACCTCATTCTTGGTGGTTCTCTTCTTTGTGATTAAATCTTTTAAATACTTAGCAAAACCAGGCATTTCTTGAAAAGCCTCCAAGAACGGTATGTTCACAGATAATTGCTTGAGAATATCATAGAACCTCTCAAACTTGCTATCATCTACTCTTCTTGCAAGTCTCTGAGGGAAAGGAGGAGGGGGTCTAGGAATCGGTGGAAGAATGTTTGATGTTTCTTCTGCCTTTTCCTTCATGCCTTCTCGGGGTTCATCTGGATTTGCACAACTTCTGGTGTTTTCTCCACTTCAACAACATTGGGCTCTTTAACCTCGACTCCTTTTTCAAGTTCTTCCACATCAACTGCTTGCTCATTCTTTCCTTGCAGTATCTTCCCACTCCTGGTAGTGATAACCATGATATGGGAGGTTGGGCCGCTCCCACTTCCATTTGGATTTGCAATTGTATCACTAGGAAGTGTTCCCTTCTGCTGTGGATGTTGCTCACGAGACAGATCTCTCATTTGCAATTCCAGTTTTTGAATGGCCGCAGTGTGAGAGCCAACCAACTCAGTCATGTTCCTCATGGAATTATCAGATTTTTCTTGGTTCTGTAATATCCTTTCAAGCATGCTCTCCAATTTAGACTCACTAGATGAACCTTGATTCGAGTACTGTCCCTTTGGGGGAACATAAGGATTGGAACTTCGATTTGAAAAGTTGTTGTTGCTGTTCCAGTTTCCTTGGTTAGAACCACTTTGGTCGTTTCGCCGTTGGTGGTGACCTTGCCCTTGCGAGTTTGGTCTCCACTGATTCTGAGAGCCTTGACCTCGGTAGTGCTGCCTTTGGTACCCTCCTTGAGAGTTATTGACATAGTTTGCCTCTGCATAATCTTCATTTGGTACCGGCTGCACATTCTCAACCACATTCACTTTCTTCTTCTGATTTTCCATGAAAAGCTTTGTCAACACATTGACATTCGTAGCAAGTTCTGCAATTACTTGGTCTCACTCTTGATTTTCCTTGATCAAGTTGTTCAAAGAAGGAGAGCCAATTGCAATTCCGCCTGTGGAGTCCTCGGAGTGCCAAGCTTGGTTATGCTTTGCCATTTTATCCAATATTTGAGTCACCCTAGCGAAAGATTTGTCCATAAAAGATTCAGCAGCTGCATTCTTCGCTATTGATTGGTTCATAGGATCCAAACCCATATAAAATTTTTCCAACAAAATGGAATCCGAAAAACCATGGTTTGGGGACCTCACCAAATATAGTTTAAAGCGATCTCACGCTTCATGTAGTTGTTCGCCTGGTAGTTGCTTGAAGAACAAGATCTTATCCCTGAGCTCTGACTTCTTGCTTTGTGGAAACCATTTTAACAAGAAAGCTCGGACAAGTTTGGGCCATGAATGTATAGAATTTGGAGGAAGATTCTGGAGCCATTTCCTTGCATCCCCAGCTAGAGAATATTTAAAGCATCTCAACCTCAGGGCATCGTCGGAGACATGGTTCTTCTTATGCATTGGACATACACCCAAGAAATTTCTGAGGTGTTGTGTTGGGTCATCATCAATGGAATTTCTGAAAAATCCCTCCGCTTTCAGCATCAGAATTAATCCGTGTTCCACCTTGAAGGTAGCAGCACCAATAGCAGGAGGTACAATAGCATTTGTATCCTCAATATACTCCTCAATGTCTGCAAAAGGATTTCCTTCCTCCTCTACCTCCACATCATCTTCATGGTCTGACATATTTTCCTGTCAACACCAAACAAAACAAGCAACGTGTAATATAGTAGAATCTGACGTACAGTAAAGTATACACTAATTAGTAATTTCAGAACCGTATTCCCCGGCAACGACACCAAAATTTTATACGCTCAAATTACACCTTAATAGACAGTGTAAGCGGTCGATATCAAACATAATAACCCAACAAGGTTGGGGTCGAATCCCACAGGGAATAGGTGTGAAACGTTTACATAATTAGTGTAATACTCAACTAAGTCGTAATTCTATCAAGTAATCGTAACAGAAAGGTGTATTGAATTTAAGTTTAAATGAAGACTAATTGCAATATTATGAATGTAAATAATATGATTTAAAGAAACCAAGGTTGTGTCCCCCTTAATGTAGTATAATGCTATTGATATTAATATTATATATTTCCAACGGAAGACTCTCTTGATATGCAATTGATGTTTAATTTACTACCCAATATTTTCCAATAGTTGGATAATATGTCCTCTTTAAGATTTTTCTAAATACAAAAGAGTTGTGATTAAGAACAATTAATTAATGCCAAATTAAAACTCACTTATTCCTAAGCGATTCTATTAAACAAGGTTTAAAGCCTCGAGTCTTTGTTATTCACTTCTACCAAATTCTACCCCACTTTCCCAACCAAAGGTAGAATTAAATGGCGTTTGTTAATGTTTGCAATCATCAACAATTGTTTAAAGAATAAGAAATAAATAAATATCAATCATCTGTTGAAACTATATTCAATATCAAAATCCCAATAACATCATACCCATCTAGGGTTCACAACCTTAGCGTTTTGAATTAGCTAGTCATGCTAAAAACCGAATGTGAAAGAATAATAAATGTCATAATCTTACAAAGTAGAGTGTAATTGATCCAAAAAGCTTCCAAGAATTCAAAATAGTTTAAGCCTTGTACTTTATTCTCTCAATTCTGACAAGATAGTCCCCGCAAAACCCTATTAAACCTATTTATAGAGGCCCAAAAATCGAGGTGAAGTTCGGACTGATTTGCCCCTAATGTCAATAATGCGGACCGCATTTCTGTCGCATAACAGAAATATGGTCCGCAAATATTACATGTCCGTCGCATATTCAACCTAAGGATTTTGCCTTCATCGCATTTTGGATTCGCGGTCCGCATTTTAGTTATGCGGACACCTTCTGCATCGCAAATCCAATAACCTGTAAACTGCATACTTGATTTGCGGTAGGTTTTGCGGTGCGCATATCGATTATGCGATCACAGATGTGATCGCATTCTTTACCCTGACTCTCACCCAAAACTCTGCTTGCGTCTGCGATTCCCAAATGCGTGTTTGCGGTCCGCATTTTAGTTATGCGGTCGCATATGCGACCGCATTCTTAACATGAAAAAGTGCCCAGAGTTCTGTCCTCGTTTACGATTTGATTGTGAAATATGCGGTTCGCATGTGCTGTTTGCGACCGCATATTCACCTCTGCGATGCTGTTCGGTGCTTTTCTTGTCTTCAGTTGGCTTTTTGAGCTCTTTTCCGTGCTTTTAGGTCCTTACACTTGATGTACTACAAATAAACTAAAATTACATAAGTATCGATGGAATTTGCACGTAAAACAAGTTAAAATCTAAGCAAGTAGTATCAAAATGTGCCGAAATTTCTCGGCACGTCAGAAGGATACTACAAAATGTAAAGAGTAAATTGCTATCGCAAGTATCCAACCTCCTCCTGAGGTCAAGGACTTTAAAATAATAAGTCTCGAGGACCCTGGAGAATTTATTAGATAAGAAATTTGAAGGATTTAAACTTAGTCCTTTATATTTAGAGAATCTATCTGATGAAGATAGGAGCCTAAAAGGCTATCATGAGATAAATAAACTCTTAGAAAAGTTTGCTCGAAAATCGGTCCAAAGGATATTTTATTATCCTAGGCCAACTCCTCAAGATGTACTCATCGAGGAGCCTGATGCTAGTCATTTTTCCCAGAGTTATAATGACACATAAATCTGTGAATGGAATATAGATGGTTTTACTGACCATCAAATTTATACTCAAGTACATAGAATGCATACGTACAGCTCTATCTGCAAGGTTAATAAGAATTCCGAAAAGATCATTGCTAACATGATAGTGGCAGGTTTTACTGGCCAATTGAAAGGGTGGTGGGACAATTATTTGACGAATGAACATCGGGCCGAAATAATGAACGCGGTAAAAGAAGAAGAAGGACAGAATGTTCATCATTGTGTATATTCTTTAGTTCTTAATATTATAGAACATTTCTCGGGAAGGTGGTCAGACAATAGTAAGACATTAAGGACTATGCTCCAAAATCTTAGATGTAATGCTTTGACAAATTTTAGATGGTATAAGGATGTTTTCTTATCCTGGGTGATAGAATTACCACAATGTAGTTGCAATCACTGGAAGTCTAAATTTATTGATACACTCCCTACACTCTTTGCTGAGAGAGTCAGAAAAACTCTCCGAGGAACAACAATGAGTATAAACTATGAGGCCTATTAGTGTATGTACACAAGAAGAATTAGCTTTATGCAATGAAATTAAGTTAAGCCAGGAAATTAAGAAACATCGTCTTAATGAAAGACAACAGTTAGGGGAGTTCTGTGAACAATTCGCCATAGATATCCCTAAGAATAAAAGGAGTCTCATAGACATAAGAAAGAACCTTATAGATAAAAAAAGAAAATGAGATGATCTTTTGATAAAAGGTTTGAGCCAAAGGATAAGAGAAGAAAGGCTTATTAGCATAGAAAGGATTTTATAAAATCCAATAAGCCTGATGCTTGTTATAAATGTGGTAAAGTAGACCATTATGCTAGAGATTGCAAAGTCAAGGATAAGATTAAAAACCTTGATATTGGTGATAGTATTAAAGATTCTTTGTATAAGATTCTTTTAAATTCCTCTCCTGATAATACTGACCAAGAGTAATTATGGGGATCCATCAACTGATGAAGATCTAAGGGTTCTATAGGAGGAAGAGTACATTTCCTCAGAAGACAAATGTGGACTATGCAAACAGAATCAGAATTATTGTTGTAATAACAACTCAAATGATGAATTTTTTAATATTGATTCTCAATATAAGGGTATAAAAGTCAATGTTCTGACTAATGATAGTTTATTAAAACTTCTCAAGGTTATTAAAGACCTAGAATATAGGTCCCAGATAATTGTTCAGATGGACAAAATTTAGGATAAAATTCTTACAAGTCTATAGATTGAAGAAATTCGTTCTCGAAAGGGACCATATACAATGTCTGATGTTAAAAAGATTTTAAGAGAAAAATCTCAGGCCATTGATAGGCCAACTAATGTTCAAGATCTGAAAAATGAGATTAATAATCTCAAAGGAGAAATCTCGGATTTAAAGGCTTCAAACATAGCCTTAGACAAGAGAATTATTAGATTAGAAAATTTTCATGTCCATGTAAGTCATGAATTCAGTACTAATACTACTGAAGAAGGTTTTGATGATATTAATGCCGGTACCTCTAAGGGTGCACAAAAAGTAATTTTTCGGAGCAGTTAATACGACAGATATTGAGTTTTTACAAAACTTCAGCTTTTTACTACTCAAAATTTTTTAATAAAACTTACTCTTTTACTAGACTATAATTTCAAAAAAGAGTATACTGCTTTATTTGATAGTTGTGCAGATTTGATGTAACGACCGGACCGATCGTTTTGAGCATTTGTACTTTGCTCGGTAGATTCAGGTCATGAGTAGCTCCGTATGATGTATTATGACTTATGTGAACCGTCGGTTTTGCTTTTCAGGTTATTCAAAAGCGATTTGAAAGAATGAATTTCAAGATTTAAGTTTTAAGTTGGAACAGTTGACGAAGTTTGAATTTTGGGATTTGACCCCGGAACGGAGTTTTGATGGTTCCCTTAGGTTCGGATGGTGATTTTGGACTCGGGCGTATGCCCGGATTTGCAATTGGATACTTCTGGAATGATTCGGTGCTAATTGGCAAAAGTTAGTATCACGACCCAAATCCCAAACCCGGTCATGATGGCGCCTCTCGTGAAGACAAGGCCAGCCAATTCGAACCATAACTCATTTTAAGCAGTTAATTTAATAAGAGAACAACACAACATAGTTTAATAGCAGTCATTTGCGGAAAAACATAGTGAACCATCCCGACTACAGCCCAAACCGGGGTGTCACAAAGTCATGAGCAACTAATGAAATCCTAATAACAAAATTTCTGTTACAATATCTCTGGCACAATTAGTTGGAGAAAGTGAAAACAACAAGATAAAAGAGATACGGGGCTGCGGACGCCAACAGCTACCTCGTAGTCTTTGAGTCACCGCTTTGACAGTCGTAGTCAATGCCTCGGAGCGGAATCACTAATGCCTGAATCTGCACACATAGTGCAGGGAGTAATGTGAGTACTTCCAACTCAGTGAGTAACAATCATAAATAATGGCGAAAAGCAGAAACCACTCACAAAGCACAAGGAAATCCATATTGAAGCAATAAAACATCATTAAAACAGTAAATCGGTGAGAATTCAAGTAGAAACTCCTTTCAAACGGTGAAACATGTAAGTCTTTCAAGTAGATGACGTGAAGTAAAAGAAAACATTTAAAATCGCCCCTCGGGCTTAGTATCTTTTAAAAACCACGCCCCTCGGGCAATATCATAAAAAAAATAGTATCAGCCCCTCGGGCATATCACATGGTACAACATCGGCCCCTCGGGCTCATCACATCACAATATAAGCTCCTCGGGCTATAATTCACATCACACTGGGTACCCTGCGCTCACTGGGGGTGTACAGACTCCGGGAGGGGCCCCTTACGGCCCAAGCGCAATATCATAACTCGTGGCGGCGTGCCACCCGATCCCGTGGCGGTGTGCCACCCGATCCATTTATATCATATCCGTGGCAGCGTGCCACCCGATCCATTTATATCATATCCGTGGCGGCATGCCACCCGATCCATTTATATCATATCCGTGGCGGCGTGCCACCCGATCCCGTGGCAGCGTGCCACCCGATCCATTTATATCATATCCGTGGCGGCGTGCCACCCGATCCATTCATATCAAATCCCGTGGCGTCGTGCCACCCGATCCATTTATATCATTTAAAATGTCATTTAAATCTCAAACTGAGTAAAAATGGTTGTTTCGTAAAAACAGGGGAAAACAACATGAATGAGTTCAACTAATAAATCAAACAGTGAGGAAACAGTGATAACTACCCCTGAAGGGTTCAAATAACCGGCACGAAGCCCAAATATGGCAATCAGCCCCAAACAAGATGGTAACAAGTAAGTTTCAATCAATTGCATAGTAAAATCATCAATCGGGATGGACCATGTCACAATCCCCAGTAGTAAACGACCCCACGCTCATCATCAAGCGTGTGCCTCACTTCAATATAGCACTACGATGTGCAATATCAGGGGTTTCAAACCCTCAGAACATCATTTATAGTCACTACTCACCTTGAACCGGCTAAATTTCTAGCTCACGACGCCTTTGCCCTTCGAATTGGCCTCCACATGCGTCGAATCTATCCAAATTCAGAACAATTACGTCACAATATGTTGAGGGAACAAAGCCCAAGCGAAAACAACCGAAAATACCAAGAAATCCCGAAATTAGCAAAACCCGAGCCCCGGGCCCACATCTCGAAGTTCAAAAATTTTCACATCAACGGGTTCCTTATCTCCCAGCGAGTTCACCCATACAAAAATTATCAAATTCCGACATCGGATTGGCTTTCAAATCTTAAATTTTCGTTCTTGGAAGATTTGGAAAAAAATTCTGATTTTTCTTCCATAGATTCATGGATTTATGATGTAAATGAGTATGGAATCATGATCTATGAAGGATTTATGATAAAGAACACTTTCCTCCAAATTTGTGGAAAACCTTCTCAAAATCGCCCAAACCGAGCTCCCACAACTCTATTTTGTCAAAATGGCCAAAACCCCCGTTTTTATAGTACTTTTCTGCCTCGGGCGCCACAGGTGGCGCTGGTTCCAGTATCTCTGGGCGCTGGTGATTTTTTCCTGACAGAAAAATAGGCATAACTTTCTCATACGATGTCCGAATTGGACGATTCTTTTTGCCATGACTCTGAAATTTCGATACAGATCTAATGCTTCAATTAAAACTGAATTTGGAGTCCATTTGAATAATATTATACCACTTATTCTTGAAGAGATGACATTGACACATTCTTAAAATGCCCAAGTTAAACTCCATTAACCATCCAAAATCCATTCGAGGCCCTCGAGACTTCAACCAAATATGTCAACAAATCTTAAAACATCATATGGACTTAGTCGAGGCCTCAAATCATATCAAACAACGCTAAATACACGAATCATACCCCAATTCAAGCCTAATGAAACTAACAAATTCCAACTTCTACATTCGATGCCGAAACCTATCAAATCGAATCCGATTGACCTCAAATTTTGCACACAAGTCATTAATAACATAAAGGACCTATGAAATTTTTCAAAACTAGATTCCGACCCCGATATCAAAAAGTCAACTCCTCGGTCAAACTTTCCAAAGATCTTCTATTTTTCAACATTCGCCAAAATCCGTTGAATTGTCCTACGGACTTCCAATTTCAAATTCGGACATACGCCTAAGTCCGAAATCACCATACGAAGCGATAGCAACTCTCGGAATTCCATTCCGATCCTCGGATCAAAATCTCGCCTAACAACCGGAAATCGCCAAAATACTAACTCCACCAATTCAAGCCTAATTCTACACCGGACCTCCAAAACCAATTCCGATCATACTCCTAAGTCATAAATCAGCTCCCGAAGCTAACCGAACCATCGGAACTCACGTCCGAGCCCTCTAACTCATAAGTCAACATCCGGTTGACTTTTCCAACTTAAACCTTCTTAAAAGAGACTAGGTGTCTCATTTCTTGCCAAACTCACTCCTAACGCAAACTACTCAAATCGAGCACATAAATAGGGATAACGAAGCATAATGAGATGGAAAATGGGGAAAACGCAGCGGTAACTCACGAGACGACTAGCCGGGTCGTCACAGTTAGAAAATTGAAGAATTGGAAGGAAGTTGACTTTGATGATATCGGATTCAAATTATGGTTCTGGTAATTGGAATACCTTCTTTATGTCATTTCAGACTTCTGTGCAAAGTTTGAGTTCATTTCGGGTTGATTTTATATGTTCGATGCGAGTTTTGAAAGTTGAAAATTCAAAGTTAATTGAATTATGATTTGAGGTGCGATTCGTCATTTCGATGTTGTTATGTGTGATTTGAGACCTTGAGTAAGTCTGTGTTATGTTATGGGACTTGTTCGTACATTCGGACAAGGTCCCGAGGGGCTCGGGTGCGCTTCGGACGGGATTCAAACCATTTTAGAACTATTTGGTTAAGGCTGGTTTGGCGAGGATTGTGGTGTGACCGCACCTGCGGAAATTGGAGCGCATTTGCGGCCCCGCAAAAGCGATGGTCTGGGACATAGAGGCGAGCTCGAGCGTAGAAGCATGTTTGGCTTCACACCTGCGGTTGCACAGAAGCGGATGGAAATCCGTAGGTGCGAGGGTTCAGCTGGCTAGTGGAGTCCGTAGAAGCGGAGTTCATGTCGCAGAAGTGACGCCGCAGAAGTGACTCATGTGTTTGCAAAAGTTTAAATGACTGGCCAGAATCTTTTAAATCAAAGGTTTGGTCATTTTATTCATATATGGAGCTATAGATCTCGAATTGAGATGATTCTCGAAGCAATTATTACCATATGACTTGGGGTAAGCATTCTTGACTCACTTGTGATTATATTTCGTGATTTTATCTTCTTTTTCAATAATTGGATTACGGATTTAAAAGAGAAATTGAGGATATTAGCCTAAAGTTTCATAGAGTGAGTTTTTGAGTTTTGAATATCGATTCGGAGTCGGACTTGAGTGAAACTAGTATGGTTGGACTCAAGATTGAATGGATTGTTTGATTTTCAGTTGATTTTGGGCTTTTGAGTTGAGATTCGACCTCTATCAATTGCAATTGTTTTCTTAGACTTTATTTGATGTATTTGAGTTGCTTTTGGCTAGTTTCGAGCCGTTCAGAGGTCGGTATGCGCGGGGTAGCATTTCTGTAGCATCGCTTGGCTTGCTCGGTATTGGATTTAGCTTGTTCGAGGTAAGTAACACTTCTAAACTTGGAGCTTAATGTATGAACCCTGATTATACGTGTTATGTGATTTGTTTGGAGGTGACATACATGCTTGGTGACGGGCGTGTGGGCGTGCACCGTAGAAATTGAGACTCGGTCGATCCTGTAGAACTGTGTAGCCAATTGACTTGTATTTTCCATTCATTTTTCATTTGTTAGAGAAACTGAGATGTGACTCATCTTAGAAATCATGCTTGGAAAAATGCTGGTATTATTGGGACCCACTGAGGTCATTCCAGCTGTTCCATTATATGTTCAAATTGTAATTTCGTGCTTAGTCATGTTCAGTTATTGCATATCATATCTCAGTCTCTGTTGCTATTTATTGATACATCCTATCATTATTTTGGGCTAGTTTCAAGACATTGTGAGCCCGAAATACTGGAGAGGTTGTTGACTGAGTGAAGCCAAGGGCCTGATTGTGAGTGATATTTATGGGATCGCGCTGCATGCCGCAACATGTTTCCATTGATTTATGCTTGGATTTGGTTTACTATTGCGCTTGGGCTGAAGGAGCCTCTCTAGAGTCTCTGCACTCATAGCGAGCTCGGTAGATATTATATTGAGGGATGGATCTTCCCTGGGCATGGATCTTGCCTAATTATTTATATTGAGGGATGGATCTTCCCTGTGCTGGATTAGCCCTATATAGTACTGAGTGACTGCATTTCAGTTATCATATATATATATATATATATATATATATATATATATATTTGGGATGGATCTTCCCTGGGCTAGATTGGCCATATACAGTATTGAGTGACGGTGTGCGAGTTGGCATTTTTATTTGGGCTGGATCAGCCCTGTACATTGCCGAGTGACTGAGTGTGCTGAATATTGAGCGTGATGAGTGGAAATGCGAGACAGTGAGATTGAGTACTTTGAGGGTATGAGTACATGAGTTCGTCATTGTGCTGCATTGCATTAGACATGCATACTTCATATGTAGGCATAGAGAGATATTCTTCCTCATGCCATCTGGAAATGGAATTTATTATCTATCGTTAATGTTTTTGAGAAAAATCATAGATTTCAGCCTTACTCATATTTTTGATGATTTCGCCAAAAATTTTGAGTGTTACCGTTATACTTCGAAAGAAAATGTTTACTTTCCAGAATTGCATACGATCTGAACATTTATTTATCGAGTTATTTCTTGTACCATCCTTATTATATTGTTATGAACTATTGCTGGTTGCTGGAGTTGGATTCTGATCTTTGTCCCAGCTTGTCACTACTTTCAACCTAAGGTTAGGTTTATTATTTGTTGAGTACATCTGGTCGATTGTACTCATACTACACTTTTGCAACTTGCGTGCAAATTTTGGACACTGATGGTGCTATGAAGGACAAAAGCTAATATTGAAGACGTACCTGTGTTCCAGTTACAGCTGCCTCTTGTTCATGGTAGCCCTAGACTTATGAAAATCTATTTATGCATATTCAGACATATGATGTTTTAATTTCATACTACTTTGTAAACTCTAAATCTTAGAAGCTCATGTTTGCACTACCAGTCCTTGGGAAATTCTTGTGTGAAGTAGTTGTGTTTTGATTTCTTTCCTTAATAAATCTCATCTAAATTTGGTAGTTGCTAATTGGCTTACCTGACTGGTTGGGTTAGGTGCCGTTATAACTAGGTGGATTTTCGGTCGTGACATTTGAATTGTATTAAAGAAGGAATAATACCTTCGAGATATTTTCATAAAACTACTCATAGATTAAGAAATGCTAGTGGTGATAGGATGAATATTTCTTATAAATTGCAAAAGCTTTTATTTGCCAAGATAAGGCTTGTATACCCGAAATATTTATTTTGGTAAAGGATATAGTCCAAAATATTATATTAGGAGTCCCATTTTTTCATCATATAATTACTTTTATTAGATGGGATGCCCAAGGTTTTACAGGAACCTTTGATAATAAATAAATTGGTTTTGATTTCATAACTCAACCGTTTAAAAGATTTTAAATGAAATGACTGAGAATATCTCTGCAAAAAGTAGAGAAATCGATTTCTTGAAAAATAAAATTTGTAGTCTTACTATTACTGAAGATTTACAAAACCCAAAGCTTATAGAAAACATTAATTTTTTGAAAAATCAGTTTTCACTACAAATATGTGGGGGACCATCCAAACAAATTTCGAAATAGGAAAAAGCATATAGTTAGTCTTCCCTATGAAGAAGACATTTTGGAAGATAATATTCAAACAAAGGCTAGACCTTACCAAATGAATTCAGATTACTTGGAATTAAGCAAAAAATAAATAGATTCTTTGCTGCAAAAAAAGTCTTATAAGACCTTCAAGGTCTAAATGGTCATGTACTGCTTTTTTTGTTAATAAACATGCTGAACGAGAACGAGGAGTTCCAAGATTAGTTATCAATTGTAAGCCCCTTAATAAAGTTTTAAAGTGGATTAGATATCCAATCCCTAACGAAAAGGATTTATTGGATAGATTGCATGATGACATAATATTTTAAAATTTTGATTTAAAATCTGGTTATTGACAGATTCAAATATCTGAGTTAGATAAATACAAAATTACTTTTAATGTCCCAATGGGTCAGTGTGAACGGAATGTCATGCCTTTTGGTTTAAAAAATGCCAGTTTTGAATTTCAGAAAATAATGAATGATATTCTCATGCCTTATACAAATTTTATAATTATTTATACTGATGATGTTTTAGTATTTTCAAAAAATATTGAAATATTTTAAACATTTGGTTTTTAGAAAAATTATAATTAAAAATGGCCCTTTTTTCTGACCAATATAAGATTTTTAGGTCATAATATTCAAAATGGAAGGATAGTTCCGATCCAAAGAAGCATTAAATTTGCATCCAAATTCCCTAATGTCATAACTGATAAGACTCAACTCATAAGGTTTGTAGGAAGCCTTAATTATATTGCTCCTTTCATAAAAGACCTTGCTAAGTTTACTTCAATTCTTTATGAAAGATTAAAGAAAAATCCAAAAGCATGGGCTGATGATCATAGTAAATCAGTCAAACGAATTATAAAAATGGGTATGATAATAGTTTTCTGACTTCCTTACTAGAGAATATTTGGATTAATAATCTTTTGTTAATCATTGTTCGGATGAGACCAAGTTTCAATACCTCTTCTAATAGAAGAGGAAGAGGAAGAACGAATGTGGGCAGAGATAATATTCTTGTCCAGATGGGACAACAGAAGATACTAGCTTCAAATATTTCCAATTCTTCTAATCTTAATACGGACCACCTCATGTACAAAGACTTTATGGATTTTATGAAATCTAAGCACAAGGAAAATAATAGTTCTTCATCATATTCTGCAACACTCATGAATGACAGTGAGGAAAACACAGAAGTATATGTGTGACGACCTGTTGTGCCGGAGAAGCACATTTGACACTAATCGCTTAGATTTTTTCTTGTTTTAAACGCAATTTCCTTTTTGTAATTATGTAAAAGAGCAAAAAGGCATCACAAAGCAGGTTATGCTATTGCAAAACTCATATGCGAGCAGCATATCTCACACTGAGATTGCAGACCAAGACAAATTTCTAGGCAAACATCGACGTCAGAAATGTGGTCTCATATGCGGTCGCATTTCTACAATGCGAGTAATGCAATATAAAAAGTGGAAACAAGAAAACAAAATATAGAAGTAAGACGCTCAATGAACTATCAAGACAACAAGTAGGAACTAGTCTACTTACCTTCTTGATGAAGTCACAGAGTACCTATACTATATGAACAACCCTCAAGACAACAATGGTCTTGCAAATTGTTCGATCAAACAAAGGAACAAGTTTAATTTTGAATCACACCAAAATTGGACAAGTTAATTCACACGATTTTGGGAGCAATGTGCTGCCGTTTTTTGATTGATAATAATATCAAAAGGTATCAAAATAATGAAGTGTTTAGGCTTATATAGAATGAGCCTTTACCTAAATCAACTAGGAAAAGAATAACTAGTTAACCTAAATCAACTAGGAAACAACTAATTAACAAAAAGGCCACAATTTGGCTAAGCTTAAGAAATAGTCACGTAGGACTCCAAAATAAGTAAGAATTAATGTCTTCCATAACTATACAATAATACATGCCAAACGCAAACTTCACACGCCAAACGCTTAGATCTTCTTCACCATCAAATGTGCATCATGAAGCTCTTTAGCTTGACTTCTCGTGAATGGTCTTGAAGGTTTAAACGTATCATGATCAGGTTGAACTGCATCATCCTCCCCTTCTTGGGAAGATTTCGTCCTCGAAATCGAACCTTGTTCATATTTTAAAGCAACACAAGGAGTCAAGTCAGCGACATTGAATGTCTTAGAGACAACATAATCATCAGGCAGATCTAGGACATAAGCATTATTATTGATCTTCTGCAACAATTGAAATGGTCCATCTCCCCGCAGAGCTAACTTTCCTTTCCTATGGTTCGGAAATCTTTCCTTTCGGAAGTGCACCCAAACCCAGTCACCTTTCTTTAAGTCCAGCTTTTTCCTTCCTTTATTCTTCTTGACCGCTACCTTTTCATAAGCATCCTCCAAAGTTTTCCTCACCTTAGCATGCAATTCAAGCAACGCAGCTGCCCGGTTTTCTCCGTCAATGCTAATAACTGCATCTCTCGGCAAAGGAACAAGATCAAGTGGTATCAAAGGATTAAAACCATAAACACATTCAAATGGAGTAATGCTAGTCATGCGATGAACAGTTCTATTATATGCAAACTCCATAATAGGTAATCGGTCAGCCCAAGTGCCGGACTTCCCTTTGGTCAAAGCTCGAAGAAGAGCTCCCAAGGTTCGATTAACAACCTCGGTTTGACCATCAGTCTGTGGATGATGTGATGTAGAAAACAAAAGTTTGGTGCTAAGAGCACCCCACAAACACTTCCAAAAGTGACTCAAAAACTTAGCATCCCTATCACTAACAATAGTTCTAGGCACACCATGCAACTTTAATACATTAGCAATGAACAAAGAAGTAACATGTTGTGCATCATCACATTTTTTACAAGGAATAAAATGAGCAATCTTAGAAAACCTGTCAACAACCACATAAATGCTATCATGACCTCCCCTAGATCGCGGCAGCCCCATCACAAAATCAATCGAGATATCTACCCAAGGACTAGTAGGAACGGGTAAGGGAGTATACAAACCATGATTAATAGACCTAGACTTAACTCTTTTACACTCAAAACACGCTCCACATATTCTCTCGACATCTCGCCTCATCTTAGGCCAATGGAACTGTTCCGCTAATATAGCTAAAGTCTTGTCTACCCCAAAGTGTCCCATCAAGCCCCCACAACGCGCCTCACGCACCAACAACTCTCGCCACGAGGACTCGGGTATACAAACTCTCCCCTTCTTAAAAAGGTACCCATCATGCCACTGATACTTCTCAATCTGCTGCCCACTAGTAATGGCATCATACACACTCTTAAATTTAGAGTCATGCTCATACATAGACTTAATACTCTCAAAACCCATCAACCTAGACGCTAACGTGATAACCAAAGCAAACTTCCTAGATAGTGCGTCAGCTACTACATTCTCCTTTCCGTTCTTGTAATGTATCACGTAAGGGAAACTCTCAATGAACTCTACCCACTTGGCATGTCGTTTATTTAGCTTCTCTTGACCCCTAAGATGTTTGAGGGACTCGTGATCAATCCTAATTACGAATTTCTTAGGCCATAGGTAATGTTGCCAATGAGCTAACGCTCTTACGAGGGCATACAACTCTTTGTCGTACGTAGAGTAATTCAAGGCAGCCCCCTTTAACTTCTCACTAAAATAGGCAATAGGCTTCCCATCTTGCATAAGAACACCTCCAATTCCCACCCCTGAGGCGTTACACTCAATTTCAAATGCCTTACTAAAATCAGGTAATTGTAACAATGGGGCGGAACTAAGCTTACGTTTCAACTCTTGGAAGGCACCCTCTTGCGCGCCCCCCCCCCCCACACAAAAGGTGTCTTTTCTCACCAACTCTGTGAGTGGTGCTACTATGGTGCTAAAGTCTTTAACAAAGCGTCTGTAAAAACTAGCTAGTCCATGGAAACTTCTAACATGTGAAACAGTAGTAGGAGTAGGCCAGTCCCTGATAGCTTCTACCTTAGATGCATCTACTTCAACACCATTAACACTTACAACAAATCCTAGAAATACAACTTTCTCTACACAAAAGGCACACTTCTTGTAATTAACATATAACTTTTCAGCTCTTAATACTTCAAACACTTGCCTTAGGTGATCAACATGGTCATCTAAACTTCTACTATAAATCAGGATATCATCAAAGTAGACAATCACAAACTTATTAAGAAACGGTTTAAGCACATGATTCATTAATCGCATGAACGTACTAGGTGCGTTGGAGAAACCACATAACTTATCTAGCATGTCATCTAACATAGGGATAGGATGACGATACTTTACCGTTATCTTGTTGATGGCTTGGCAATCAACCCACATCCTCCAGGTGCCGTCTTTCTTTGGAACCAAGATCATGGGTACGGCACACGGTCTTAGACTCTCTCGAACTAGCCCCTTACTCAATAGCTCATCCACTTGTCGTTGCAACTCCTTAGTATCCTGTGGATTGCTTCGATATGCAGGTTTGTTCAGAATTTGTGACCTCGGAACAAAGTCAATTTGGTGTTCTATCCCCCTCAACGGAGGTAGTCCATTCGGCATCTCCTCGGGAAACATGTCCCTGTATTCCTGCAAAACATCACTAACAACACTAGGCAAGGGGTGAACGTTAGTATATACTTCATCGTCATACTCAATCAAATCAGCTCCCTTATCTTCCTCAATCTCCTCGTCATTCTCTACCTCACAAACAGTACAATCATGTTCATGTCTTAAGGTAGAACCATCACTAGTTCCTTCCCCGGTATTCTTCCAAGTACAAGTAGTTCTTTCAAGGTTCTCCACTCGTATACTAAGTGCCTTTACTTCAACCCATAGCTCGGCTAAAGTAATATTGGTCACAACCTTTTCTCCTTTCGTAGCCATGTACCTGCAAAAGAAACAAGACTAGAGAATCTGTTAAGGTTAGTTAAAATTCTCTATCTCACTTTCTGAATGACTCTCGGGTTCTCTCAAATTTTTGGGTAGGATTTCACACTTGTCTTCAAACTGGCTTCCTCTAATTGACCAAGTTCCTTAGCGACCTTTCAAGTTCACAAGATCAATAGTTTTCTTCGGGGTGAGTGAAGTTATGTGACTCGATAGGCGGACAGCTATTTAAGTGAGCACAAGAAGCCAAGAATTATCTACGGAAGTGGAATTTCTGAGTTTTAGCATGAGGTCCTACAAGCTCAAAGGTTAGTAATTACTTAAGTAGGGAAATTACCTAAGAATTACTAACTAGAAGTAGTGAAATTAAGAAGAATTTCGAAATTGAAGAGATAAGGAAATTTTAGAAGCTTTCCCACTTTAGTTTGGAGAAGACCAATCCTTTCTCCTTAGTCCTTAGGATTTTGGGTCCCCCCCTTTCCTTTTCCAACACAAATTAGCCCCTCCTCTCCTTGTCCAAATAGAATTTCAACTCCTTGAAACTTCTCCCTTTTGGATTGGGAGTTGTTTCCTTCTCGGACTAGAATTAGAGTTTCCTATTCTCCTCCTCAAATTCGGCCTCCCTAACACGTTTTAGGCTACTCTTACACGTTTTTCAAGCCTCCCTTCAAGAACAACAAATTAATGTTCAAGAACTTCAAGAATTCAATGCAATCTTGTTAAGAACGTTTTAAGGATTCAAGAACTTCTTCAAGAAAAAGGTAAAACTCTTCAGGAACTTCAATTTTAACTCCAAGAACTTCATGATTTTCAAGAATCAATCGTCTACCTTCAAGAATTTCAACTAGAGTTTCAAGATTTCAAGATTAAATGCGTTCTAGCTTCAAGATTTCAACTAGGGTTTTCAAGAACGGTTTTTTTAAGCAATCAAGAACTTCGAAACCTTAATCCCTAGATGATTCAACAACTTCAATCAACAACAATTTCCGGATTTTCTTTCTCCTCTTTTTTTTTCACGTTTTTTTGTCACCTTTTTTTTTTATAAATCAAAAATGAAATTATAGATAGAACCTAAACTAAGGCACGAAGAACAGGATTGGGATTGTAAGAACAAACCCTTTCCAAGCTCTAACATGCTCTGATACCAACTGATGCAATATAAAAAGTGGAAACAAGAAAACAAAAGATAGAAGTAAGACGCTCAATAAACTATCAAGACAACAAGTAGGAACTAGTCTACTTACCTTCTTGATGAAGTCACGGAGTACCTATACTATACGAACAACCCTCAAGATAACAATGGTCTTGCAAACTGTTCGATCAAACAAAGGAACAAGTTCAATTTTGAATCACACCAAAATTGGACAAGTCACATGATTTTGGGAGCAATGTGCTACCGTTTTTTTTGATTGAAAATAATGTCAAAAGGTATCAAAATAATAAAGTGTTTAGGCTTATATAGAATGAGCCTTTACCTAAATCAACTAGGAAAAGAATAACTAGTTAACCTAAATCAACTAGGAGACAACTAATTAACAAAAATGCCACAATTTGGCTAAGTTTAAGAAATAGTCACGCAGGACCAAACAAATAAAAATTAATGTCTTCAATAACTACACAATAATACAACATAAACACAAATGTACATCTTCAACACAAGATTCGTCCATAGCAAGATTTATGGATGCTTGGATCTTTTCCAAGGCTAACCAACGCCTTTTCTTGTCTTGCTCATAGATGGCATTGATAACACTTGATCAAATTTATTTGCATCAGTGATGACACTCAATTCTTCCAAAGTTGAGAGCATAGTTGGCAAGATGATCTGCCAGCTTGTTTCCCTCCCTATATGTGTGTGATACTACCAGTGCAAGGGAGTCTTTGAGCTGGAGGATTTCTTCTATTTGATCAGCTATGCACCAGGGTGGCTTCCATGAGCAGTTGATGATATTGTTTAGGAGCATTGAGTCTGTTTATAGCCATATGTTTGTGAAACCTTGTGTGCTACAGTATCTTAATGCTTCCTGTATGGCTGTTGTTTCTGCAACTGTGTTAGTTCCCTCTATGGATTCTGTGCCAAGTGCATAAAATAGGTCCCCTGTTTTATTTCTCACGCAGAATCCAATTGAGCTTCTTCTTGGGTTCCCTTTTGAGGCTCCATCGGTGTTAATCTTTATCCATCCTGGCAAGGAGGGTTTCCAGGTGACTTTTTTGTAGCTTAGTCTTGGGGTGTAGTTCTCCAACATGTGTAAGAGATCTTGCCATTTGTGTGGGACATTGATTCCTGGCTTCCTTGTATGTACTAAGGCTTGCAGTATTGTGGAGATTTGGTAGATTACTCTACCAGTTGTGAGTGGTTCCCCATGTTTGTAGCTATTTCTTCTCCATAGTTCCCATATGATGCATGCTGGTAGTGCTTGCATTACTGGTTTCGGTCTGCTGACTGTTTGTGCTGTCCAGCATTTTACTATAGCTTGATGGAAAGATAGTTCCTCCATTGAGATTCCTGCTTTCTGTATGAAGTATTTCCACACCTTGTTGGCAGTATTTGAGGTGTAGAAGAGGTGAGTCATGCTTTCTTCCTTTGGATCAATACAGCACCAGCACTTTGAGGGTAGCTGATATCCCCATCTTTTAGGATGTCATCAAGTGGTAGTTTGGCCCTCCAAACTCTCCACATGAAGAAAGCAATTTTGAAAGGTAGTCCCTTTACCCAGATCTTCTCATATGCTATTTTAGGATCTTCCCTTTTCCTCAAGTATTCCTATGCTGTTTTGACTATGAATTGACCTTGATTCTGAAGCATCCAGTATGGGGTATCCAGAGTGTATTCCATCCTTGGAGGCTTTATTGTGGTAATTATGTGATCTACCAAGTCCTGTGGCAAATGATATGATAGCTGTTGCATATTCCAGTTGCCATTCAGTAGAGTATTATTCATATTTTGGAGTGTTTCTTCAATTGGGAAGTTTGCTGGTACTAGGAAGTATAGAGCTCCTAGCCTTGTCCAGTTGTCATACCAGAAGAGTGAGGATCCCATTTTCAGTTGCCAAGCAATTTGATGTTCAATGATCTCTACTTTCCAGCATTTTCTTCCAAACCTGTGATCCTTTCCTCCATGGAATTGTTACTACATTATGTGTTTTGCAGTATTTCTGTGAAGATTTCTTGCAATTGGTCTCTGAAGCTGCCTTTCCTGTCAATTGAGTCTTGACTTGTTGTTCTCAGTTTGTGAGCTGCTTGTTCCTTGTTTGCTTTTGTCCACAGGGACAGAGTCTTGTTGTTTAGGGGTTCCTCCTCCAGATTTCCAACTGTTCCCTCATCCTCACTCTTTATTCCTTCAGGTATTTCCCCCTCCTCTGAACTTTCTTCCGATTGATATTGTTATAACCCATATTTGTACGTGTTAGATTACACCGTAAGATAGTCTACCTTGGTTTGAGAAGGGAATTACCTTTGAGACAATAAGAGTTTAGTCCTATTGGTCCTAAACGATGCAAAGGTGTATAAGGGCGGTTAACAAGTATTAGAGGATAAACGAGTTAAGGAAGTTGTAACTCGCGTTTTTGGGAAAATCGAGAGGTGTTTAACATTACCAAAATGTCATGTTTTAAGGTATTGGAATGATATGATATCCGTTTCATAAGTCTTGAAGTCAAACGAGTTATGAAACAAAAGTCGACAAAAGTTGTCGCAACTTAGGTTCACAATTTTACTTAAACGTTAGGTCAAATGTTTCTGCGTTTTTCTCCCAATTTACAAGGAGTTACGGGGTGATCTACCTACCAAATTAAAGGTCTATGAGTCTAGTTTCCAATTCTTCAAACCGTTTGTCAATACGATCTCGGAGTATTGAGATAATTGCATTTTCGTATAACTGCACAGGCTGGTAGGTGACGAGTAGGTGCATCACCTACTTGCCAAAATTAAGTGCTAAAAGTTAAAAGCCCCAAGTCGGTTATGAGAGGGCTTTTAATAGCTTTTAAAGCCTGATAATTCATTATCATTTCACAGCTTCAAAACCTAAAATAACCCCTGCAACCCCTCCCCAAAATAATCACCACACAAACCCTAATCGATTTTTCCCTCTTTCAAGTTCTAGTTGAAGGTAAACCCTAGAGTTCGAGGAATCAAAGCAAGGGCTGAGTTATCTAAAAAGAAAGGTGAGTTTACTGCTCTATTTTATGCATGTTTTCTACTGATTAGGTCTTGGTAAGTCGTTCTATGTGTGTAAGAACTCACGGGACGGTGATCGGAAGCCGTGAGTTCAAGTTATTCACTTGTAGCGGACTGTTTTGTGGACTGTTTTGTGTTGCTGTAAAGCTGCGTGTTTCACTACTGATTTATGGAGTTTTGGATGAGGAAGGGTTTGGAGAAACTCCATATATATTTAGGGTTGTGGCCTGATAGTCGTTCATAACATTTCCGGATCGTTTGACACGACTATAGTGGCCATCGTATGTATGAAGCGATTGGCTTGTGCG